>CAUYRT010063999.1:0-51406 GCA_963574885.1 Lepilemur ruficaudatus | reverse complement strand
CCGGCCGGCCGTGGCGGAAACTCTGCAGCGCGCGCCGCAGGCTGGGAGCGCCGGGCCCGCGCACGTCTGCGCCGCTCTCGCGGGGCCCGCGGCGCTCGCGCCCGAGTGTTGCTGAGGGCCTTTTGACGGCGAATGGAATAGCGCTCTTTATAGTCGTTCAAAAAAAAGTTATATATAGTTTTCCCCCAATAAAAAAAAAAGAAATGAAAAAAAAACATCCCACTTTGCGAGTGCTAGCCAACCTCCCTGCTAGAATTGGCTCTTGCCTGGCCTTAAAGCTTCTCCAAAGGAACACAAAGAATGAGGCAGCAAGAACTTATTTGCCAAGAGACCCTTTTAAAATATTTATGAATTGAATTGTACCTACTTCTCTTCACTTCCTCTCTCCTCTCTCAACAATTCAGACCACTGTTCAAGATGAGAAGTGACAAGGGCATCTAACAGGAAGAAAAACTCCATTCTATTACTGTAGACCTTAAAATGTTGCATAGGCCTTGACCTAGATTTTCCACTTCTAAGAATTTATGTTCAATAAAAACATCAAAAAATACTCAAAGTTATATGTAAAAAGATGTATATTATAGTATTATTTGTGATGATGAAAAATTGGGAAGTAAATACTCAATAACAATTGTTTATTTAAATGATAGAATAATATAGACTTAGTGAAATATTATGATACTAATAAAAATACGTAAAAAGAATGTTTGATGACATGTTATACAATCTATCCTCTGGGCCTGGAACATTCTTCAAACAGACCACTCTCCTTTTCTCTTCCCCCAGCACATTCCTGACCTGGCCAGCTGATTCACACCACAGAGCTCCAGAAGGGATAAAATGAAAGGCAGCAGGTACCTCAGACAGTGGCACACAATGGTTCTGAACCCAATTGGCTGGAAGTCTACAGTTGGAAGTAGTTAGAACACCAGAATGCTCCATCTCTCATGTTTACATGACTGCCGCTCTTTCTACCCCAGCTGAAGACTTGGGCTTTCTCTCTGGAGAGAGATTTTGTGTTAGAGGTACCAGGCTCAGCTGTACTAAGGATACTATACCAAAAAGAGGTGGATTAAGAAAAATGAGACATCAAACAGTAACAAGACTCATACACCTTGTCAGACGATTGGAGGATTTCTCTGTAAGGAAAAGAAACAACCTAAGAGAAAAGCCACACACATACTGACCACTGGGGTCACCCATCTTATAGTAAAGTCTACCAATTGACAAGCTCTACCCACATAATTGTACAAATCAGCTTTCAACACTATAATCTCAAAATTAAAAGGACAGCCAAGATCACCAGCAATTTGGGAAAACTTTGAAAAATGCAACAAGCTTTAAAAAACATACAGAAAACAAATCTGAAGAATAAGAGACATTGCAGGAAAAAGAAAAAAATTATTTTTAAAACTATGAAAATATCCTCAGAGAGATAACAGAAAATATTCTATTCATAAAACCAAAACACAGGCATATTAAAAATGAAGATTAAAGAAAAAAAGGACTTTTGGAAACAATGTTTTTTAAAAAATCAGTCATACAGTTTAAAGATAAAGTTAAGGAAATCTCACAGAAAAAAGAAAGAATAAATATTAGAAAATAGAGAATCAGGCTGGGTGGACATGGTGGTTCACTCCTGTAATCCCAGCACTTTGGGAGGCCAAAGTGGGAGGACTGCTTCAAGCCAGGAGTTTGATGCCAGCCCAGGCAACATATCAAGACCTTGTCTCTACAAAAAAATTAAAAATTGTGTGCTGCTGTGTGCCTGGAGTTCCAGATTCTCCTGCTGTGGCAGGAGGATCACTTGAGCCCAGGAGTTAGAGGTCGCAGTGAGCTATGATGACACCACCACACTCCAGCCTGGGTGACAGAGTCAGACCCTGTCTCTAAAAAAAAAACAAAAGAAAAGAAAGAAAAGGAAAGAAAATAGAGGATTAAGCTAAGAAACCCACCACTAAATTAGTAGGAGCTCCAGAAACAAAGATAGGAAAAAACATAATAAAAGAAATTATCAAAAAATAGTTTAAGAAAATTTTACTGAATTGAAAACTCTACAGTAAAAGAATTCTGTCAATTCTTGTATAATGGATGGAGTGGGACAACACTAAAGGACATTATCATCAAATGTCAGAGCAATGGGGACAAAGAGAAGCTTCTAAATACTTCCAGGGAAAGGAGGAATCAGTTTACATAAAAAGAACGCTATTTGGCAATGACAACTCTGGAAGCTGGGAAGAGCAATATTTTCAAAATTATATTAATAATTTCTAAAATTACTTCCATTTAAAATGCAATATATTGCCTAGTTATCATCAAGTAGAAAAGAGGAGAATAAAATATTTTCAAATAATTAATCTGAAAACTTTAATTCCTACACATCCCTTCTGAAGAATCTACTGGAGGAATTTACTTCTATCATAGAGTTTGGGGATGAAATGCTGATACAAAGAAAACCAAAACCAAGCATTTTTTATGTGGAAGGAAATTATTAACTCCTGGAAAACAAAAATATTGTGCAAGATAGGACATGTAACCTTAGTTTAATGTGTGGCTCACTGTAAAAAAAAAAAAAAAGTTTTTACATTGTCATAATGAAGTAATCACTGAATATGAATAAAAGTGGTAATATACCTACACTAGGAGGATGAGAGAGAGGAAGTGAAGTAGGAAAGCCAAATCCTTACCTTCCATAGTAAGTAGTCAAACCCAAAATTTTAATATAACAAATAAGTACTTTTTAGCAAGTTGGTGGTAAATTCCAGAACTAGTAGACAAAAATATTGAAAATCATTGTCCCTATAACTTATAAAGTAAGGATAGAGAAGGACAGGTGGGAGGACTAACTACTATTTTATTATAAACTTTGTAGAACTATTTGACCTTTTAAGCTCAGTACATAAATAGCAATGTAGCAATGATATCAATACAAGTTTAATTTAATTTTAAATGCAAACAAATATATTTATTTATTCGATTATTGAGAGACTAGCATACCGGATAACAAACATGTATCAAAAGATACATCCTATGTCATGCTAGGAATGCCAAAATAATAAATCCTGGCTTGCCCCTTAATAGCTGTTTGAACTTAGGTACTTAATCTAACCATGTATGTACCTTAGTTTCTGCATTGGGCGGGGGGGAGAAGGAAGATTAAGCAAGAAAATGTAAATAAATTGCTTCAAGCTATAAAAATAATAGTAGTCTAGTAAGGAGACACAGAATCGTAATAACAACTTCAATGCAACTTGATCTTTGCTCCTCTAAAGTGACATACCCAGTGAAGTAAGGGCAAAGAGAAAGATCCACTTGAACCCATCGGGATTCAGTTGCTCTTCATGAAAACAGGGCTTCCAGTGACTGTCAGATCCCATGATCACGGACCTGGACTAGATAAATGTCCAAGTTCCCTTCCAACTCTCTAAGCCTATGAATATACTGTGAGGCTACATCTGAGTACACTTGAAAACAACTAACTGCTTTAGATAACTCAGTGATTTAGAAAATAATCAATTCTATCTTAATAATATACTTTTCATCATTTCCTACTTTAAAAAAAGTATTTACTTGGAATTTAATTTTGTGTAAAAGACACAAACCGTGCTAGACCCTCGGACGAGTTTTGAGAAAGACAGGACATGGAGACTGCCCTTGAGAAGTTACTAAGAATTAGAGTAAGTGTTTTAAAACTATTTCTGGAAGAGATTAGTAAGTATGAGAGCTACATTTATGAACATTTAGAACACAACTTTAAATACTTAAAACCAGGAGGTGAGAAGAATGGTTGAAAGAATTGCTGACGTCTTGACTGAAAAAAAGTCTAAACAGAGCTAATTTCAAATCTCTGAAGTAGCTGTCACATGGGAGATGAAACAAACACATTCTGCACGTGTGGCAGAGCACCAGACTAAGAGAATTGGGGTGGAAGTGGGGAAAGAGGAGAACATAGGGGAGGGACTTTGGCTCCTAAGAAGAAGGAATGCATAAATGCAAAATTGGCTGCCCTGTGAAGAAATGAGAACCACCATGCTAAAAGTGTTCAATAGGGCCCAAAGAACATTTTCAAAAATGTTATAGAGGGAATTCTTGCTTAAGGAGTGAAGTTTCAGACTAAATGAACTCAAACTTCCTTTCTTCTCTAGAATTCCATTTATGTTCCAGATCACAAGCATAGCCAAAGTTCAAAAGAGAAAGAGAATTCCATGGAATGGTCAACTCAACAAAAAGAAAACAACAATACCAGTTATAGTCACACTATAAAAGAATATAAAGGAAGAAAAGAATCAAACAAGAATAACAGCACATACCCAAACAAACTGTTAGGATATTTCCTTTATATCTAACTGTTTCAGGATTGTACCAATACAGCCATATTAAATAATAATGTGAAAAGGTTGTCTTCTTACCCTGAGTAAAACAGCCATGGAAAGTTGTGTTATCCAAAAATGTTAGACTGGGATGCTAGTTTAAGGTATTGAAGTGTAGAAAGATGAGCCACCTACAGAATCAATAACAGCATTTTTAGTTAGGACCTTGAGGGTGTTTGTTGGCCTTATTGACTGTGGCCAGTTCCATTCTGTTTAACCTGTGACAGCTGATGAGCCTGGACCCTGGGGTGGAATTACTACCCGCTTCATCAGTGATGGTTATTGAGCAGTTGCCAGAGAATGAGACCCTGGAAAAGTCTTAATGCTAAACAATCCAGGTGAAGGAATCTAGCAAACATATTCTGTTTACATCTTCTGAACTTTAGTTCTTTTCTGAGCAACTCAATATAACACCTGGCGCTAGAAGTACTGCAAAAAAGTTGGGGAAACATTCAATTGAAATTACTTTATAGCCTTAAAAGTCGTCATTATATTTAGTCAATAAATTCAAAAGGCTGGTCAGTGGAGGGAACTTCATAACACAAATCCTATCTAGTTATGATATATGCAATGTATATATGGGTAAAGTTATCTTAATCAGCAAAAATATTTGTGAAATAATCATTGTAAAATGGATTTAGGATAGTAAAACTGACTGGTGAATCATAACATTAAAAGAAATGTTCATGTAAGAACAACTTTTCATCTATAGTTAGAGTAAGCAATGGTAACATTAAAATGAAATATTTCACAGTTAGTAGTGCAGTTTAGGATGACACCTGGATGAGGTATCAGACTACAGTTGTTGTTAATGAGACTGGCATGATACAACTGAATTCATGTTTGGAACCAATGGTGCCTTTGAATGCTGTTAAGGCCGTCCAAGTCTTCTGCTTGCCTTGCTTTCACAGTGCTTTAGCATCTTGATCAACTCCTGGCCCGAAAATCCTGTGGGTAATTTATTTCCAGCATGACCTACTTACCCACTGTTGTAGGAGAAACATGGCAGTTCCAATACTGGTGCCAAGCAATAAGCAACATATTTAAGTAAAATGAGGGGCAAGATGATAGACAATATTCCATTTGCCCTTTTGCACTCACTGTACTTACAAATACCACCAAAGTTACCTTAAGCTTCACAGACCACAAAAATTCCTTTTTTAGAAACTTTGTTTTGCTTGTGTTGCCCAGTGGTGCTTATAACCACACATGTACATTCCATCCTGTCTCTGAAGAGAGCCAGAAAGTAGAAGATCAAATTATTAGCTTTACAGGCTTATAGTGAAAAAGAAGAAGATTTTCCTCCATGCCAAGGAAGAGAGAGAGAAAGGAACAACAGGAGAAGGTGGCCCTTACACCCACACCCCACTCCTGCAAGAATCCCCTGTGCCATCTATTAGAACCAGTGCTGAACAGGTCTCCTGCATGCTCTCCTCCCCTCCCCCAGTGCTTTACCTTCTTAGGAAACTATCCTGGGAAGACAGAGAGCCGAGCTGGGAAAGCCCGGCAGATAGCAGCGCTCCTGCCCTTTACATCGTTGGGGCATTTGAACCAAAAGACAGAGGCTGGGGGGCTCATAGCTAGAACATTGCCCCAGACCTGAGTTAAATGAAAACTGTATTTTGCTTAATAAATCCATGAAATGGGCTGAGTATACCCAAAAGGCAACAAGGCAACCTTTCAACTTTTAACAAGATTGGGGGTTTAGAATTAAAACATTTTTATTTTTTATTTTTTTAAACATTATGCTGTAAGATAAAATCAAAATAAATACTCAGGTTTTTTAGAAGTCATTTTTGCTCTCAAAGTGTTGACGCTACATTTGCTGTTCAACTTACACCTACTTTCTTGCTGTGATGAGTCTCTTCTAAAGCAAGGTTGTTGTCTATCTCATTCATCCACTGTTTTTTTCAGATGTGGTCTTTAGTGCTCCTTACCTTTAATTCTATGAATACCAGCAGAAATACTTCAGTCAATGAAGTAATGAGCACAATTCCTTAAAAGATCTTCATTTAAAGGGTAATGGGCTCAATTCTGTAAAGGAGCAACCTAAAAATGGTTGTTAAGGAGACTAAATTCTGGAATCGCCAGATACGCAGTGAAAACAATTCCTGGGAAGAGAAATCAGTCAATTCTACTTCTAGTCATGGAAAAGTAGTTCCAATTTTCCCTTTCTTACGGATACCAACCAATAAACCTTTTGTTAAATTATTTGTTTCCAAAAAAAAAAAATGAAAGGAATCTTAACAATTTATCAAAAGAGTTAAATTAACACTTGGTTAATAAGCTGCTCCAGTCTTTGTTTATGTAAAAAAGATATCGCAAGATTATTTGTCCTCAAAGAAAATTCTGTTCTATTCTACCTGCCGGCTTTTATCACCGAACTAGAAATAAGCATTTAATTTTTAATAATTTTCTGTTTTCATATGTGAACACAGAAATGGTTCTTTTCTTGGTAATTTGACTATAATATCATTTGATTACTGACTAGTTCCTTTGGCTATATTATCAGTATTTTTCTAATTAAAAAATTTATTTTATCTAGGAAAGAAGAATTACCAAAATAAGCCCCAAAAAAATCTTGAATCTAAACTCTGAATTTTAAAAAGCCATAAAAAACTAATTTATATCTTTTAAACATTTATTTATAATATCATATAAAGCATATAACTGAACCACATTAAAGTAAAATAAAGTAAAAAATAGGTATCTGAGATACTAGACTTTTTATAACATTCAGGAACCTGAAATTATAGACAGTTTCAAGATTTTACAAGTTGAAGCTACTTTTCATATGGTTCAGTCTTTATTCTTTTGTTATAGGCTCATTCTTCACCCTGAGGAAACACGAACTATAATTGTAGAATAACCACAGGAACCAAATCCTTAATAATTACAGTGTAAATATGCACACTAGTCTCTCAAAGATGACAAGTAGTATTTGTGTTAGTTGTTCAGTGATGGTAAACAAGAAGGAGCGGCTGACAATCTTGTGTTTTGAGGTTTACATCAGAGGTTGAAAGCACACATAATCAGGAGAAACAACACGGATTCAATAGTTCCTACAAAGGAAAAATGTCTTTATATTATGAAAAGAATCCTTTTTCTAAAACTGGTGCTATAGTTTTCCCCAGGTATTTTATTTTCTTGTGGTTTATTCTTGCTCAAAAACAAAACTTAAAGAAGAAGAAAAGAAGTTTCTGCTCAAAGATGACATTTACCTTACATGAAAATGCTCTTTTCTCCTACGGAGACATTTTTCATAGCATTTGATTCAAAAGTTTTTGTGGGTGAAGTCAAAAGACTCAGTTTAGTAATACAAATAAAATGCTAAACTAAAATTCTTTTTTAAAAATGTTAATGGATTTAGTGGGTACAAGTTCAATTCTGCTACATGTATACATTGTATAGGGGTGAAGACCGGGCTTTTGTTCCCATCACCCAAATAGTGTACCTTACACCGAATAGGTAATTTTTCAACCCTCTCCCTCTTCCACCTTCCCCGCTTTTGAGTCTCCAGTGTCCATTATACCACTCTGGGTGTCCTTGTATGGCCATGGTTTCAAATTCTGTCAAAGAGAAGATATGCGCTAATAGAAACACATCCCATTCTGTAGTATGTATTATGTATATTTTGCACCATTGAGTACATGATCAGATCACTTTCATTTGTTCACTTATGTATTCAAACTGTTTATGGTTCTAAGTAATCCACATGACATGAAAAATAAAGATGAGATAAATTAGTCATTGTTTGGACTTTTCAAATATGTAGGAAAGTTTTCAATTTTAAACCATAGAGGGAAGCTCTGCAAGAGAAGAGAAGGTTAGGATATGAGAAAACTTGTCCTCAGAGGCAGTGGAGGAAAAGTTTATTGCTTTTGTTTTCTATCCATGGTTGCAAAAGGCATATAAAATAAAGAGTTGGTAGCTTTTCTACAACCCAGTAAAGGAACCACAAGTCATTGCAGAAAGCTAGATTCTTATAGAATCAAAACAATGTGTCTTTGCAGTAAATGAAATCAGCAAAGTCTTGAAAGTTGGAAAGAAACAGAAAATATTATATTTCTTTACCCAAGGCTATGATTTATCCACACCTAAATATTTGTATTAGTTCTCATTGCCACTCTCAAAAAGGGCATGGTGAAACTATAGATTGGCTCCCAGAAAGAAAAGAATCAAGGCAGAGCATGGAAAATGGAAAGTGAGGCTGAGTCATGGGATGGACAAAAACGTGGGAATTCTGCTGAGCCTTATGTTAGCAGAACTTCACAAAAAAATGAAATCTTCATGTCTTATCAGCCACTTCTGCTCAAAGATTCACAATCACTTTTCATTCTTTCCAGAGGGGAAGTGAGATCTAAGTGATCTAAGAGTCATCAGATGTCTCTGGTTGCACACAAGTGAAGACACCAATCTCTCTCAGCCCTGCCTCTATCCTTCCATCAGCTCTCCCTCCTCCAGCTTAATTGTTCATCTGCCTAGCCTTGCTCTTCATTCTCCTCTCTTCTTACTTGAAGGCTCCCCATGGACAATTTCATCAATATCTATGGCTTCCAATGGCACTTACATAGACATACTGACCACTCTCAGATCTGTACCTGCCTCTCAAAAGGCACTTTTGAGTTTCAGACTAGTACATGCAACTGCCTACTATACCTCCTTACCTGAGAATACAACTCAAACACGTCAAGCCCAATAAATATAAAAGTAAAGTCATGAATTTTCCTCCCAGGCCAGCTCCTTCTTTTTGTATCCCCTATCTCAAATGATTGTTCCACCATTCACCAAATCTCCAACGAGTGCCTCTCTATCACTCACATCTGATCAGAAATAATAATACATGACAGACACATGACAGTTCTAAGTACTTTCTACGCATTTATATTTAATCCTCACAGCAACCCAATAAGAAAGATTCTGCTATTACCCTTTGACAGATGAGAAATCTCAGAGCAGTTAAGCAACTTGCTGGAGGTCATATACTACTAAGTAGCAGAACCAGTTTTTGAGCCTAGCCTGTCTGACTCTACCACATTATACTGCATCTTTATAAAGCTTATCGATTCTACCTCTTAAATCTCTCTTGATTCCTTCCCCCATGCCCCCATCACTATTGTTATGTGTTATTCAGACTCATGTTGCTTCCCATTTAGACTATTGCAGGAATTTCCTAGTTGGTTTTTTTCCCTTAAATTTACCTCAAACATATCTCTCTCACTGCACTTTCTAAAATAGACATCTGAAAGCATTACCCCCTTACTTTAAAACCATCAATACCCCCCTTATCCTATAATACTGTTCTAACATGTTTTGGGTTTGGCTTGCTTTAGAGGGATTGTTTTGGGGAGGGTTTTGTAGAAGTCAAGGCCATTATAAATTAGGTTCCTAATTTCCTAAGTTAATCTTGATGTTCCACACCAGACATATCATATGTTTTTATTTCTTTGGGCTCATTCACCTGCCTTAAAAAGCCCTTCTCTTGCTTGGACTTGAATAATTCCTAATTATTTTGAGGCAAATTTGGGGTACTACATAGGAGAGCCTTCCCTGACCCCATGGGCTGAATAAATGCCGCTCCTCTGTGCTCCCACACACACCCATAGATATATCTTAGCACCTGCTCTGCTTGGCCATCACAGTAGCTAAGGGACCAGACTTCAGCACTAGCCACACTGAGTTTGTCTCTTGGCTCTATCACCAACCTGCTGTGTGACACCGGACACTCAAAAGCTTCATCGCCATTTTTACCTCCCTCATCTCACTACAGCACATTTCTCTCTTACTTCATCTATCTTCTTTGCCAGACTATGAATCCAAATGCAGAAATATCTTCTACATCTTACCCTCTCCGACTTCTAACACAACTTGCCCATAGGATGTGATCACATAACATTAAATAAAACTAAATATAAAACACAGAGTCCTACTTTACACTCACAATAATAAATATACATGACATTTTCCTAGAAGTGAATAAAGCAATTTATAAAAGAGTTTGAATAGATCTGTGCATGTCAGATATAAAAGACTACAAAAAGATCCTGGGATTGGCTTTCACCTTTACTAGTGTCATTAGGGAAGGCATATCAAACCATCTTGCTCAGCTGACAACAAAATATAATATATCTTACTTAGTATATGTAGCAATTTCTGTGCTCTGTTTGATGGTACATGAATAACCCAGAAAGAAGCAATCAGACTGAAGAATAAATTTAGAAAATGCATAGAATAATTTGGAATTTCCTTTGCAAGAGAACTGGTTATCTCAACTTCTACTTTGCATTTTATGTCATATTATTGTTCTGAAACAAGGAATATCACAACCTCTCATTCAGGGCTATTTTTCTCTAATGCATCATCTTTTTTTGTAATGAACCTCGCAAATAGGTTTGACTGCATATTCATATTAGTAAACTTAGGAGACATT
Organism: Lepilemur ruficaudatus; assembly: GCA_963574885.1. Lineage (NCBI taxonomy): Eukaryota > Metazoa > Chordata > Mammalia > Primates > Lepilemuridae > Lepilemur > Lepilemur ruficaudatus. The sequence continues at coordinate 40,606 of CAUYRT010063999.1, read as the reverse complement.
TATCTTTCATCTTAGTCACTTTGAAACTAGAGATTCAGAAATACAAATATATTGCAATGAAATATACTTCATCCCATTGTCATACTATTTTGACATAATTGGTTCAATTATGCTTCAGAGCAAATGTTTTAAATTTATCAATCTAAGGCTTTTTCTCACAAATCCTAATAATTATATTTTAATCAAATAAATATTGTTTGAATTTGATGCAAATGTTCTAAATTCAGCCCTGAAAAATAATACTAGCAATGTGTCTGGATGCCAAGTCCTAAAAGCAATCACGTTTGAGAAGATTCTGACAGCGCCTAATGGAATTTAGCAAGCTCTTTCTCTTTCTTACTTTAAACACTATCATTTGATTTTTCTTTTGCTGTGGAGGAAGGCTGCTGGCTGTCTGAATTTGAAAATGCTCCATTTTCCCTCAGTGTAATTGTGCAGGGGATGGCAAAAGGCTGTAACCAAGTAGCCTTTGGCTATTAGAGGCAACAGGAACAAAGAGCCCTCTTCAGGTTGCCATTGCTGAAGATGAATCATTCCCAGTCATTTCCCAAATTCGAGTTTTGTGTCTCCACAAAAGATTTAAATTCCCAGGAAAAGAAACTGGTTGGCCCAGCTTGAGTCATGAGCTCTCTCTTTGACTGGGGAACAATTCCTGTGTGTGTGTGTGTGTGTGTGTGTGTGTGTGTGTACTTATCACACTACTCATGCCATCGATACATGATTTAGGCTGGATCAACAAGATTCTAAAGTCTAAAACTATTGTAGGAGCTTGGAGGGAAAAGTTCTGCTTCCACTGGGATCACTCAACTGGTAGAATATAAACCTGGCACTACTGGTGGCCATTTTCATCTCTTGAGAAGAAACTTTCCTTCCTGAGAATGAAGGCAAAACAAAGGAGCTGAGACAAAACATTTCTGTTATGAAAGGCTGAGAGTTGGATCTATGTTTTCTTTCAAATAAAACAATGATCTCTTAGAGGCTAGGCACTTGGCCTCTACTGGAAGAGCTAGGATTTTCTTGGAGAAAAGACTCTTGATCTCTCTGAAGCATTTTCACAAATGAGATCTCTCATCTGTATAAACTCCTTTGAGTAGTTGTCATCAGCTAACGTCCCAACCACAAAAGAATCTCAGTGAGGCTCCTGTAAAGTGTCCACTTTAATAACCTGTTTCCTGACGAATCATCCACACCGTATTGACTCTAAAATGTATACCAAGTAAGTGATGCTAAATGTTTATTTGATTAAGGTAGCGTTTATCCTCAAAAATGAAGATTGGGAGATGATCATAAATCACAATGCCAGGGCAGGAAAGTTGTATTTTGAGAACTAGGCAGGGTGAAGAGTTGAGCTTCTTAAAAAAAATAAAATCACACCATAAAGTGACCACTACCAACTATGCATATTAGGAAGTTTGTATGAGCTTCTTAAGGAATAGCTTACTGTTAATAAAAAAAATGCCCCCCCCCAAATAGGACCAAAATCACATGTGGCCCTAAGTGATAAAGTTATAAAAGAAAGGGAAAAGAGAGAAGATAAGTGGGAAGTGAGTAAGCCCTTGACAAATGAAATAACTTATAATAAGCTTACGATATTCTTATTATTCTTACTTATTCAATCTGAATAAGTAAGGCAGAAAAGCAACCGGCGCAAAACTAAATGGCATTCATTTGAGGGTACTGTAAATCACTCTTTGCTGATACTGACATCTCATAATCTCAGCACAAGGCTAGTACAGTGAGATATTAATGCTAGAAGCCTCTGAATACACTGCTCCATCAAGAAAGATTATTGTGTTTAAAATTCTATCTGTGATGTGTTTATTATTGGTTATGAGAGCTGAGGGAAGAAAAGGTTTTGAGACTGAGGATGCAACATTCTCATCTACCTTGGGAGGGCTTGGCACCTTTAGCAGCTGAATGCAGAGGAAGACATTCTGCACTGAGTAAGCTGGGCGTGGGATTGGAAGCCAGACCCAGGGGATGTGCTAGCCTACCTAACTCCCTTCTGCCTCCTTTTTAGGACAATGTCTCTTTTCCCTTCTTCTTTGGTTTTTATTATTCCCTTCTCATCTCTTCTCCTACACTGCCTCAAAGGCACAGAAGTATTGGTAACATACCCAAGAGTACACAGGTGGTAAATAGAAGAGCCAGAATTTAAACAAAGGCTGATTCCAAAGCTTATGCTACAAACTTCGAAAAAATATAGTGAAATATTAAGTAGCCATTACAATTGATGATATCCTTCTCATACCAAATATGGGAAAAAATCAGATTAAATAACTATATATATTATAATTGCATTTTTGTATTACATGCTTTGAAAAATATTAGAAGGAAATATACTATAATAAATGTTTAATAATGATAATCCCTGAGTAATTGAATTGTGGGTGATTTTTACTGACTTTATTATATATTACTATATATACTAATTACTTTTTTCTGTAAACTTTCATTATATTTATAATTTTATAAAAAATACTGCATTCATTCATCAAACAAATATTTATTGAATACCTACTAAGAGTGAGGTGTCCTCACTCTTAGTGAGGCACAGGAGCTCTTTGGGCATAGGAGCTACAGAATTGGCACATAGACAATGTCCTTGCCTTCTTTGGAACCTGATTTCTAGTGTGGGTGGGAGAAAAAAAGGCAAACAACAAATACATAAGATAAATATATAATATCTAAGTGGTAATAAATTCTGTGGTAATATTACAGAATCTGTGAATCCCATTAATTGGAGAGTATAGATTATTTCTGTGAAAGTACACCAGACTGCCAAAATCCTATATTGGAATTAAAAAGTGCTTTAAAGTATAATTAAAAAGAACTGTGATTTAAGTGTTTTAAATTCATTCATTGAATTATTTAACAACTTTTTTTTTCTATGTATCTTAGACACTCAGGGTCTTGAAAGTAAAAATAAATAAAACAATTATTCCCCTGAAGGAGATCACTGTCTAGAGAATAGCCAGTTATGTAAGTAGCAAAATTGATGGTCTTCTATAAATATAATAGAGATGGATGATTGCACCACCTTTGATAAAACAGTGAATCCTGGTCATTTACAAAACAGTTTATTTCTGCCATATTTTTACCCTCCACCCCAGTCAAAAGCGGGGAGTAGTGACATGGCTGACCAGATGTGAATACCCATGGGACTGACACAAAGATGGCAAGCATGTGACATTAATAGTAGACTGTATATATGCCTCTTTATCAATTTTATTTCTAACAAATTTCATATGAGTAGTTCTTTTATATCACAGATTAGTACTCTTTAATGCTCATACAGAAATTAGGAACATTTTTAAAAGTAACAGCAAAATTACCCATAATTTTATCAACCAGCAGCAATCACTGTTAACATTTTTTTTCTTCTGGATAAAGGGACAATACAAATGATTTTGATTGAAACATATCACTTGATTGCATGGGGTGGAATATAGTTACAGAAGATGATAATTTTTATGGAAAGGTATTTAAATACTTCTCAGAGACTTAAGTCTATTATATTGGGGCCACTTTCCAACTATCCAGTTTGGTTTCAACAATTCTTCAAGCTCAGCATATAATGACAAAATTTTATGTCTAGCCATTTTCATTTTTCCTGTTCCCTAACCTCTGAACTACTTTTTTTCTACCTGATCCAAAGGGGATGGTTTTATTTGGTTTAACACAAAAGTAAAATGTTAACCAATTTACAAACACATCAAGAAGGTGACACCTATAACGCTGATAGGTACACTGTAACGACATAACTGACAAGATGTGAATGCTCTGGCACCACGTGAGAAGATGCCAAGCAAGTGACAGCAGCAGCAGGCTGTGTGCTGACCAGCACGGGGATGCTGGGCGGCCTCCAGCATCAGCAAAGTCAGAAAGATCAGGATGAAATTGTCAAACACACACAAAAGGAATAGGCATTTAAAGATAGCAAGTGATAAATAGAACACAAGAGTTCTCCACTTTCTTCACCACAATATCCAAAGGAAACGACAACTTGGTTGATTTTTTTTTCTTTCGGACCTGCATTCATCTCTATTTCTCTTCTCAGTGTCTCATTTTCCTCTTCGTGTTCTCTGGATGCTCAGTCCTTACCAAGCTACAGACAAGTCCACATACCCTGCTCCCAAAGGTAAAGACAAAAGAAGAGCAGAAATAAATAAGATGAGTTCACAAGACACAAAGTAAAGAAGAAACACAACAAAGCTGGGAATATTTGTAAAAGACACAAAAAGAGACTTATTATTCCCTCTCCTACTTCAAGGTGAAAGGAAGTACAGATTATACAAATCACTACCCCACTTCCAAGACACATAAATTATCAGTTTTCTTAGTCCAGACTAGAAATTCCTTTGATGGTCTTTGCCAAGTCCTGGTTGTTGAACCTCCTGGAATGACTCAACTTGCCTCCTGTTGTCTACAACGAATGCTTCTCCATTGAAACAAAAATGACATCTCTCCATTAGCTTAAGTTTTCTTAACAAGAAGTGGAAAAAGCAGAAAGGATGAATTAGGGAAGATTTGTATTGTACTAACCACAATAGATTAGAATGCAGTTCTGCCAGGGACAAGGTAAGGAAAAAAGTTATTCTGCTGCAATAGGACTGCTGAATTTGAGCTGGCTTGTGTTTGTTTCTCACAGTGAGTGATGCAGGCACTAAAAATGAATAGAAGTTCTCTGTCACTCTTGAGCAGAAATGGATTTGTTCCTTCATGTTTAGATCTCAGAGCTTTGCGCTCACAACTATTTAAAGGCCCTCATTATTGAAATTTCTGAAAGAAAACAGTAGCTTTGTACTATAGGGTTAAAGCATTTAGCCTTTTCCCTCTGGTTCTCATTGAAATAAATATTTTTTATAATGCAATTTTTAGTAACTTGAGTTTTCCTAGGAATACCACGATTGAGTTGTATTAGAAGAGACTGCATATGTTGATTTATAGTCATTTTCAAAGACTTAAAGATGCGTTTTCAACAATATATCCCGAGACTACTAAAAAGATTGAACATATTTACCCAATATTTTATAATCTTAAAAGATGAAGGAAGTATATTATTTTTGAAATTTGACAAAAATGTGCATAGAATGAGGACATAGAATACGCTGTATGCTCATGGCACGGATAAAAGGTAGCAGGAAGGGCTACTTTACCACCCCCTCCCTGTTTCAGTGTATAATGTGTTTGCACGGTGGGTGGGGCAGAGGGATTCCTTCATCTGGCCTAAGGATTGTCCTCTTTTTGGCCCTCTTTAACACTCAGAATAATCTGTTTCATCCATTTAATTACTTACACCTTGTCAGATTAATGTCCTTGTCCGATTCCTTTTGAGGGATACTTAGTGACAAGATGGTGCAAAAACAAAAGATACTCAATAGAAATCAGAAGCAAGAATGTTTACTCTCTTGCCCAGGGCTGTCCTTAGAAGCAAGCCTCTGAGGATTCCTAACTGATGTTACAGAATAGTACTCTGTGGAGAACACCACGAATTTTAATTTAAATATAGTGTTTTATTGTGAGATTAGTTCCTACTATAATAATTTTTTTATTTGAATAATGCCATAAGACATCAATTTACTAAAATAAAATAATTAACAATTGTTTATAATGTGTGATTTTTAAGTAGATTGGTTACATTTTAATCACATTTTTGTTACTTCTTTACCATTAGAGCATACACCATTTTCTAGAGGAATGCATACCCAGTCTTCTGAGAGTGGATCAGTGGGAAAATAGAGTTCAAAACCAGAATCTCGCTAGAAAACCAGTCTTTGAAGGGCGTATCTGAATTGCACATTACAGAATAGGATGACGGTAAAGGAAAGAAAACACATAAAGATACAACAATGAAAAGGTGAAATATTTTGTTTTTAAAGAAAGCAAAAGTCCTTAGGAAAATAAAATTTTCATTGATGGGCTGGCTTTTGTGTGCTTTTGTAGCATGTTGTATTAATATAAGGAGAAGTTTAAAAAGTATCTATTATTTCCCTATCATGACAAAATGCTCAGCTTTGCAGTCCTACAGACAGTGATCTCAGCGGGCCTCTTATGCCACCAAAAGAATCGTTCTCTCTGCCATTAATACCTAATTGGCCCAGCAGCTAACCCAGAAGAGACCTTTCCTGCCATGGTCACCACCCCCTGCAGTGATTTGCACCCACTGACACAAGAGCGGCTAATTCACCTTCACAACCTGTCAGCTTCCACTCAGGTCACTTTAACTCTGCCTCCTTTGTGACATGGATCTGCTTTTAAAACGGTGATAATCTAAGAAGCATTCCTCTTGGGATTCAGTTGTGATTATATAATCTGTCACAGACCCAAAGGAGTTATAAATATAGGCGGACACTGCAATTTCACCAGGGATAAGGCATTGGAAGCCCTTATGTCAAATAACTTGCTTGCTTCCCCTTAGAAGAAATTCTGTATTTTTATTCATACACAAAAGCATACAGGGAGGGCAGCACTGCCATCCAAAGAAAGAAGGGAAGCTCTTAGCCATTAGCTGGACTTAATTTTCCAAGTTATCCTCTGATCTTAGGTGCTGAAATCCAAAGCACATACTTTGGAGTAAATGTAATCAGAGCACTGAGTGATTTGAACGATGATAATTGATGTGTCATTGCCCAATATAAGCAAAAGGGTATACATAAATAGGAATAATTCTGTCCTAGTTTACACAAATTTCACATATATTAAGCAATGAAGCTACAATTACCCATGATACTATAGGCCCTGGCACCTCAGTTACACGTGGCCCCTTCAACAAAACAGCTCCAACTTCTACTCTAAGCTCACAGTTAACTTTCTCGCAATTTATAAAATCTAAGTCCTTTATACCAGTAGATCTGTATATGTAATTTGGTAAGGAAATAGTCATCTTGGCTTAAAGCCAGTCACCATCTTATGCTGGCCTGAAGCCAATCATGCTGAAAACTGATTCTCACCTTGTCTTACTCAGGAACTACTGACATAAAGTATATTCATCTACACCCACCTGCACACTCACCCAGGGAGTGACCATCCCCCATGCAGGCATCAATCCACACGTACAGATACGGTGCTGATAGAATAGTGCCTCCCATAGCCAGACATTGATGGTAGATAGACACAAGCATGCATGGACACACAACCACATATTGAAACATGCTGAGATATTCACACATGTGCAGCCACATCTGTCTTCATTCAACAGGAAAAGAACAGCATTTTCCAAAACCTCTTTCATGGACCACTGCTCCCATCAAATATTCAGACAAAAATCTGTTCCATGAACAAGATTTCTGTGAACAAATATACTAGGGAATACTTGTGCACTATTCCCGACCTCTTAGAATTCTCTATTGCGCATTAACCAGCCCTTCATTAAAGCAACACACTGAAACTAGTGTCACTCAATATTTCCCACATTTATTTATTCTTTTCTTCTATACCTTCTATTCCTGAAACACTTCTGCATACACGGAAAATGCTAAGTCACAGGTTTTATAGCCACTACCTATTGACTAGGAAGAATAAGTAGAACAGAAGCAGAAGAAAGAAAAGAGGCATATTTCTGGCTACTCGTACATGTGAAGTATGGGCAGAATATCAAGAAAACAAAGTAGCTGTCATAAAAACAGTATTACAGCTGTTTAAAATCTTATTTGCATCAAGCAATTTTTAAAGCTGTTTATTTTTAAAATCCCATTCTTATAACCAAGAACTCTGTATTAAAAACTACTTTCTGAAAAGAGTCAGTGACTAAGATTTATTGAAAAGAACTTAAATTTCAATGTACATGAGCTCTAGTGATAGTAAAAAAGAAATTAAGAATAGGGGACTATTTCTCTCTTCGAAACAGGAAGAAAGAAAGAAAACGTGCAGTGAAACTTCTGAGAGGTAGGCTGAAATGAACAATCAATTTTGGTTCCAGTTTCACAGAAAAAAAAAAAATAAAGTGGGTCTAAGAAAAAGTATCAGCAAAGGAGGGGCCACATCTTTCTTACCCACATATCTGACTCACATGGCTGAAGAATGAGTGTAATCATAAGGAGATGAGTAACTGAGGACATTCACAAATCTGGACCTGAAAATTTTAATAAGTGAGCAATTGAGAGACAGAAAAGCCCACATGTGTCTCTTTGAAGCCATAAATGGAGGAGAATCAGGAATCTCAAAAATAAAGTGCCAAAAAGAAAGATATCAAATTATACAAAGGCTGCTGTTCTCATTAACCTATTTCAAGGCATTATTGAAAGGTGTATTATTTTCAAAGTGTTGGGCAATACTTTAATTTTGATACACTGTAATAAAGAGTTCTGCTTTTTATTTAAAAAAAACTAAAACTGGGCAAAAATAGTCAAGAATTTAGATTAAAACATGCTCCTTATCAATCAGATGGCCTGAGCACCAGGTGTCACCTGTGGTCACACATCTTTATCACAGATTCAGTTCTTGTAGATTAATTCAGCAAACTTGTACACAGGCAGTAATGAAAAATATCACAAGAAGAAAATACTGACCATGGTACCCATTGAGGCATTTCTCTATTTTTTGTTGACAAGATCTTCATTATAATGCTTTTGCACAGACCAGTGAACTAAGGGCTGTCCACCAAGAATACACGGAATGATAAGGTTGGGTTATTCTATGCAATCATGCTTCATGTCACCAAAATAACACTGAACCTTTAAGGCAACAAAATCTGTGGCCTTTTCCCGTAGGGTATAAGTTTTTGCTTCTACAAGAAAAGCATAATACCAGACCATCTCAATATCTCACTTTGTTTCCTTGGGTCTTAATCACTACTGCATTTACCCAATTCTAGAGGCCAGTGGACTCATGTAACATTGTTCATGGCAAAGAGCAGGTCCATATAATTTGTTTTGCAAATTGCAATACTTCTGTGAGTCAAAGAGTAACCAACAAGATTCCTGGGCAACATGTGTGAAATAAGATTGTTCTGGACAACTGGGAACACGTGGTCACCCTATGGGGAAGGAACTGAATCCTAGATCCTAATCTAGTCTAGTACTTACAAACATGACATATAGAATTCCAGATCAAAGGAGCTATTAATAGTTAAAACTTCCACTCTGGGTAGTTTTGGCATTTCTCTTCACTTTCTTTCTTTATCTATTCCTATCCTGTCTGGCTGTGATCTTACATTTAGACACTACATTTTATCCAAGTGAATCTTCCAATATTTTACTGAGTTTTAGTTGAACTATCCACATGGTCAATTTAAAGTTCAAAGGGAGCATGATAAAAAAATTCTAGTAACAAACATATTTTCAAAAGATGTCATAAGGTCAAAGAACAGCTTTTTTCTCTGCTCAGGCTTTTTATAAAGGGGAAGCTACAATGTTCTGTTTTTAGATCTATTCTGATTTTTTTTCTAAAAATAAAAAATAAAAGGCACCACATTGAGAATGTGTAAAGAATAAAGGAAAAATTCAGGAGATTTACACCAAAGAAACTAAACCCAAGGCTGTGATCATCACAGGCTCTGTGTAAGCCCCAGCAGTGTTGGCAACAAACCCAAGGGACGCTCTGAAGAAACATGAGTATAATCGGCGCTGTGAGTTAATGATTTTATTTATTGGCTCTTGTTCCAAGGTCAGGTACTTGGGTTCAAGGTCATGGACTTCAGATAATTTATTTTCAAAGTTCAGTCCTAAGTATAGGACAATTGCCTTCATTGTGTGATTTGACACGTTCCGAAAATTTTCCCTGCTAAAAAATACATCCCACTAAGCCTGTCATGTAACCTGGCAATCTCTGGCACTATGTTCTTTGGTATCTTCTATAACAGTGGTTATTGCTTGTCTAGGTCACAGATCTCTTTTGAGAATCTGATGAAAGAAATGAATCCTCTCCCCCAAACCTAGCACCAAAAAAAAATTATGCACAGGTGACGTTCACTAAATATTATGAATAATTTCAGGAATTTGGGGGACTTTCCACACTGCTTATCAAATCCATCCATAGGCAAGTTAAAACTGTTGCTCTTTTAGGACTTTAGAAGAAATGTGTTTTTAAAAATGGACTTAAGGGCCAGGAGTGGTGGCTCACGCTTGTAATCCTAGCACTCTGGGAGGCCAAGGTGGGCAAATGTTTGAGCTCAGGAGTTCAAGACCAGCCTGAGCAAGAGCGAGACCCAATCTCTACTAAAAGAATAGAAAAAAATTAGCTGGACAACTAAAAATGTATAGAAAAAATTAGCCGGGCATGGTGACGCATGCCTGTGGTCCCAGCTACTCGGGAGGCTGAGGCAGAAGGATTGCTTGAGCCCAGGAGTTTGAGGTTGCTGTCAGCTAGGCTGACGCCATGGCACTCACTCTAGCCCGGGCAACAGAGTGAGACTCTGTCTCAAAAAAAAAGAAAAATGGACTTAAGGATTTTACCAACTTGAGGGCAATATATTCATATACTAATATATAGTTTATATTCATGAGCTAATATATAGTTTAGGTTATATATGTTAAACTATTACAGTATATTTTTATGTGATAATTAGTAACTTCAAGTCACGTGACTGGAAAAATATGAATAGTAATAAAACTAAAAAAGTCTGCATTTACAGATAATTCAGATCAAACTTTTCTTCATTCCACCAATAATTATTAAGCTTTAACTGTTTCAGACATTGTGCTATGCCCTGGGAATAAGATGCAGAATAAGTTAAAAACTATAACAATTCTAACATTTCAGCTAACGCTTGCAATAAAATGGTGAGAGTTTTAGGGGAGCGGGAATTGACCAAAAAATAAATAAACATGTACTAAGAACTTGCTTTTTGTGAGGCTATGTGATGCATCTATCTTTGTAGCCAAATGCAGTGAATTTTTTTTTATTTAAAAACTGTTTTACAATGACAACACTCCAGCACAGAGAGCCTGAGCAATTTTCCAAGGTCACTCAGCTGGTGAAGTGACAGCCAAAGAAAATGAGGCCACAGCTGTGTGATATACTCTGATTCTAACTTTTGCATTATCTAGATTTGTTCTTTAAAAACTAACTCTAGAATGCATGTGAATTGTGAATAAAAAGGGAAGATTTGGGCAGGGGGCGGTGTTGGAGAGGACTATTTACAGGCAATTGACTGAGATGCTGAAGGCTTTAACTTCATCTTGATAGGATTAGGCAGAAAGAACAATATTTGAGAGATTGAATTTAGCGACTAATTAGCCAAAGGAGGTTAAGGGTAAATAAAAATCAAGAGTGACTCCTAGGCTTCTGACTTGAGTGACTTGGAGAATGAAGGTATTTGAGATGGAATATGAAAAATAAGCAGCTTGGAGAAAAAGAAGGAAATGTGACCAGTATCCACTTAAGATTCTTGAGTTGACAGTGCCCACAGGAGACCTAGTAGACCACTGAATATATTAGCCCAAGGTTCAAGAAAGGGTTTTGAATTAGCATAGGCCTCTCAAAGTGTGGTCCACAGACCCTGGATGTTCCCCAATACATTTTTGGGAAATTCATAAAGTCAAAACTATATAAATACTGTCAGTAAGACATAAACATGTTTGTCTTTTTTCATTGTGTTGGCATTTGCACTGATGATGCAAAAACAGTGGAGGCTAACACTACTGGTGCCTTAGCATGCGTATAGGCAGGGACATCCACTACTAGGAACCTGGCAACTTTCAAACATTTGAAGGCTTTTCTGATGAGATAGGGGTAATGTTATCAAATGTGGTTGGTTTGGTTTTTGGTTTTGATATTACATAATAAAATGTGTCAACATTTGGAAAAAGTGCAAAACTTAGGGAATAATGTTTTCCAAATAACCAATGTGTGATATAATATCATGCCTGAATAAAAGATCCACTCAAAGTGCAACAGGTAGACTAACAGATTTTAATGCAATAAAATGTAAGAAGTTATTCGCTATAGTTGGGGATTCTACCTTGCAACTAATTTTTTTGAAATTACCTCTTACTAAGACTTGATATAGTATCAAAAAAATCTATAATTATATGAAAAGATTATTAAACACATCTCTCTTTCCCAATCATATATCTTGTGTGGGGCTGAATTGTCTTTATATACTTCAACCAAAACAGAATATCACAACAGATTGAGTGCAGAGGCAGCTAAGAATTCATATGTCTTCCATTAAGCCATACATAAGAGACTTGCAAAAGTGCAAAGCAATGTCATTCTTCTCACTAAATTTTTTAGTTTTGGAAAACAGTTACTTTTCATTAAAAATATATTACTTATGTTAATAAGTATTGTTGATACTTATAACTTATGTTAATAAGTAATAGATTTAATAATGTTCTCTTAAATAAATTAATAAGTATTCTAGAACTTTTTAAATTTCTATATTTAATTAAATAAGTATCAATAGATATGACCACATAATTAAAAGCTCTTGGGGTTCTCAATAACTTTTAAGAGTATAGACAATTACTGAGAACGAAATGTTTAAGAAAAACTGAGCTAGTATATATAAGACTAATCAGTGTACCCACATGGTAACTGAAGCCATAGACAAGATAGAACATTATTTTAAGTAATATTCAATAAAAAATTAATTAAAACTATTACTTCTGAGTGACAATAGTTAAGAGAATTTAAGGCAACGGGATTGTAAAAATAGTTCCTTGAAAGCAAGGAGTAAATATATAAATTCTAAACACCTAAAACCAACTGATGAGATAATTGAGGGACAATTTCATTCTTTTCTCTAAGGTTAAACCTGGTATTTAATAGGTATCTCTACCTGGTCAAAATAGGAACAAGCAAAGACATGCACCTGAATAGCTTGATAGAAATGGCCACATTCTGGGCCAATTCAACACTTTTGAGATTTTTTTTCAATAAAATGTGCAATAACCAATGAGAAAGACTGAGGAATTAATTGATTTAGTTGTTACGACAACTCAAACAAGAAGTTGACAATTGAAGATGGAACACTGGAAAATCTAACTGATAAAGAATTTGAAAGTAACCACTATAAGCAAAGGTAAAACAACCTGGATCCTTCTTTCATGATATCCTTTCAACATTAAGAAGGACATCACTGATTTCATTTTATTTGAAAACAAATGAGAGGAAGCAGGCTAGAACATTTCAAAAGATTCATGCTAGTGACTACAAAACTGTATTGACACTGAAGCATTATAAAACTTAGCAGCCTTCAAAGATCAAAAGGAGAATAACAAACCAGCATCTTACATGTGAACATTTAAAGAGAAAATGGTAATGCTTGAATGGTATCTTGGTGTCCTGTGAGTGTTGGTCTGATTTTACAATGTGGCTCATCTAGATTGGAAGTTTTACAGTCAAACCTAGTAATCAGGGGCAATGGGAAGTAAAACCCAGTAAAGCTTAAAGAAGCATTTTGTCCCATGAATCTTCCTGTAAAAAATATATTAATTTGTGTGAACAAAAACAGTACTACAGGTCTTCAACCCATTGAACTCTGGAGAAAAGAACTCTAAAGCCAGTTATCTTTAGTTCACTGTGGAGTTTTTTAGGTCATTGTAGGGTGGGTGGGTGTGGGTGTGTGAGTGTGTGTGCACACACGTGCTTGTTTTTAAGCAATGGTCTATTTTGTGAGTTTGTTCATCAAATTTAGAAATATACGCAAAACCTCTTCTTTTCCAAAGTGGACACACAGAACCTTAGAAATCCTTGAAGCATCACTGCTTCCTACCTTACGCACTAGACAATCCACATTATCCGCTCAAAATGCCCAATTGCCAGGAACAAAACCCTCTGTGGGAGCAGGGCACTTCATACCATAACAGCTCAATGACACCCTCTAGTGGGTAGTCTCGGTGCTGTAATTTTTGAGGCAGGAAAAAAAAAACTGTGTTCTTAGTTTCCATTTCACCCTCAATTATAACATATGGCATTTTGAGATTTTGCATATTTCATAAGAAAAAAGTTATAAAATGGCAAATATGTTCTCAATGGAATATTTAATTAAAAACAGAAACTGAGCATCTAAGATGATCTTAGAATTGTATACAATATGTAAAAGCAAACTGACCTCAGACTGGCAAAAGGAGGCTCTTCCTCAGCTGTAATAACACACTCAGATCTTCCAGAGATGGCTCTGGCAATACAACATGACTGCGATGACCACAAGTACCCTTCTGCAGAAACATGTTCAAAGTAAAAGCAAGGAAAAGTCTGTTACAAGGACAACTAAATCAAAAAGACTGCAGGAGAAAGAGAAAGATGAAAGGAAGTCATCTTTCTATGTCAACACATTTTTGCTAGAGCAGAAATCCCAGATGAGCTTTCTTTGGTTAGAGCAGAGAATACACAGACAAGCTAAGAAGAAATAAGGACCTGTAAACCGTTTCATCTTGGATAGAAAGTTGAAGGGCATTTGTGAACATGGAACCTACACAATTGGGGGCACAACAGAGAGTAAGTGCAATATTATGCCACCACTGTAAGAGTCAACTGGTTAAGACCCAGGACTCAATTGTCTGTAGTTGGGTCCATTGCAAAGCCAACACATAGACTTAGCAAAGTGTCCTGGAGCAGTGCAGACCACACTCCCAGAACCGGACTTCCCTGGGGCACACTCTGCAGGAGGCCACAGGACCAGCGGCAAACACACCTCTCAGCCACAAGTGAAGCATCATCAGCAGCCCCTTCCTCAGTAAAAACTGAAGATTGATATCAGAACACACTGCTTGTTTATTTTATATGTGTGTTGGTTATTTCTACTTTCCTAAGCGAATGTAAGTTCAGACATTAAAAAAAGATTCTTTTGCAAATTGGTCAAGTTATGCCAATAGATGTCCGAATAAACAAAAACCTGATCTGACTGTTCAGAGTCAAGTTTCTGGTCCCCAGGAAAAAACAGAGGAGAAACTATTTTTGCATCTCTTTCACTGAGTTTTATTTTCATCTGGATGTGTTTCCTCGTACATTGTATATGCCAGATTAGTGCACAGAGGTCATCTCAATGCAGTTTATTTAGCATGAGAGGCAACTGGTTACTCCTGAGTCAGAAGGCTTGGATTAGAGGTTTGAATCCTAAATCTACAAATGACAAGCTGTGCAGCCTTGATGGAGTCAATAAACCTCCCTGATGCTGTTTCTGTAAGTGAAAAAATAGGGGAAATAGAGTCCATGCCCTTTATAGCTCATAGTGTTGCTAAAGGATTTACAAGATCACATATGCAACAGTACGAAGTATATAGTACTTCATTTGTTTTGTTTTCTAAATGATCCTTACGAGTTTCTCCCTTTTAATAGAGTGAGTTTTCTTTTGTAGGCATATTAAAGTGAACAGTCTTTTTTCCCAGTGGTAAAATGGAGTAAAGCTGGCTTAGTGCAGGCATTCAGAAACATTTCCAAATGAATGCATCTCCTTGATAGTCCTCGTCCATCGTCCCGTCCCCCAGCACACGCCTGTTTTCTCAGTTAGGATGACAGGGTGGTTCATAACAGAAGCACATCTGCTACATATTGTCATGTAGATGTTATTTGAAGCTCAAAAATCCATCTAAATTGTTCAAATCCTTTTATCTTGAACCAGGAAATCTTCCTTTGCCATTCCTAAATAAAAATGTATTCCAGATGGACTTCAGAATTACGAGATTGGATACTACTTTATACTTGGAAATGTTTTGCCTTTAGAAATGTTTAAAAGAAATATATGTATATTGCTTGATTACTATCTGTTAGGACTCTATCAATATCCATATGGAAAAATTATAACCTGGAAAAAGAAAATACCCACTAGAAGAGAAAGATCTGCTTTTGTTGTTGATTTTTTTTATATCTTTATTCATTTCCTACGGCTGACAGAACAAAATACCGTACATTGGGTGACAAGAAAAAAGAGAGAAATTTATTCTCTCTTCTGAGGCTAAAAGGCTGAAATGATGTTGTCAACAGGGTTAGTTTCTAGTGTAGGCTTTAGGGAAGAATATGTTCTATGCTTCTCTCTAGGAGAAGCTTCTGCTGGTTGCTAGCAATTCTTGATGTTACTTGGCTTATAGACACATCACTCTAATCTCTGCCTCCATCTTCACGTGGCATTCTCCCTGTGCGTATATCTGTGTCTGTGTCCAAATTTCCCTTTCCTTTAAGTACACCAGTCATTAGATTAGGGCCCACAGTAATCCAGTGTGATCTCGTCTTAATTTGATTATGTGTGCAAAAACCCTATTTCCAAATAAAGCCATGAGGAAGTACCAGGGCCTAGGACATGAATATATGTTTTGGGGTGATACAATTTAGCCTGCAATACCAGAGGCACAAAATACTAAAGAGACCCCAAATTCAAATTCTTCCATTAGCATCAGTGGTCATCTTAGCTTAAAATGACATTTTAAAAAATTTTCTAGAAGTTAATAGTTAACTGAGATAGCAGCTCATTTAAAAAAGAAAATCTCTTTTAAAAAAAAAAGCATTGTAACTTGAACTAAATGCTTTAGAATGTTTAACAAAACTAGAAATATTTGTAGTTTATAAATAGTGCTGGTCCCATTTTATGAGAGCATGAGGAAGAATGGAAAACCTCCATTTTTTTAGTATGTTGACTTTTGATGCATAGGTTTTACACAGTGACGCCTGTTTTTCAGTCACAATTCTCTACACCAGAAAGAAAATTTTAAAAATTAAAATTATAGTTCTTAACTAAACTTCTAATTTTGGACATTTGTTTCCACTTCCTCTTCAGCAAAACTTTTTACAAGAGCTGTACTAAGTAACAAGATAGATAAATTTTATATTTCATTTTCATTTTCCCTGGGACAGGTTTTTAACATGAAGCTGGTAGGATGTCAAAAATTTGAGCAACTCAAGTTCTAGAGAAGCAAGCACAGTAAAATCCAAGCAAAATTAAGAAATGAGGAGCTTGGGAAAATGGCAGATCAATGGTGACCTCCTGGCTCTGTGCTCCCAGAGTAGGAGGTGAAGAACGGGGACAGCTACACACCAGTGGATCACTCTCCCACAGCAACCCCATCATGAATCTGCACAGAAGCAGTGCAGGACAAGCAGTGCTAGAAAAAGAAAGGTGAATTGGAGAACTGACCGCAAAGTCTGAAGAATGTGAGATGGACAATAGGGAATACAGCGTGGTACGGCCACGCCTGTCAGCCAGCTGGGGCAGTGTGATCTGACCCACAGGAGGACGACTCTTCCTCCATGGACCGCCACATCCACTCAGGCAGGGAAGCACCTGAAGTCAGTGCGCACTTGTGGCACAGGATGACAGGCTGTGTGGAGAAGAGACAAAAGTGGGAAACATTTTGAACTTGCCAGTGCTCTGTGCTA
This sequence comes from Lepilemur ruficaudatus, assembly GCA_963574885.1. Classification (NCBI taxonomy): domain Eukaryota; kingdom Metazoa; phylum Chordata; class Mammalia; order Primates; family Lepilemuridae; genus Lepilemur; species Lepilemur ruficaudatus. Next base: position 23,350 of record CAUYRT010063999.1, on the reverse strand, counting down.
GGTCCGCACTGGGTGTGGGAGGGACTGTTCTGAGTGGACACTTCCCCAGATCCGCAGGAGGGAGTTTGGAGACTGGCATCTTGCCTCAGGCAGTTGCCGGGACCAGAACCAGGGAGGTGAAAGCCGAAGGGGAGGCTCTGCCCTTGGAAAATGCCGAAGATTCGTCCGGCACAGGTGGGACAGAGAGTACAGAACTCCCCTACTGGACTGATGTGAGACAGTGTGTCAGGGAAGCAGTGGATTCAGCCAGCCCCTCACTGAGACAGCCTGCCAAACCCAGCACCCACTGCCCCCAGAGCAGTAGCCTACAATGCTGGTTGTATGTGGGTGGGTAGCCGCCAGTTTGGGGGTCCATAGCCTAAAAACGCCGTGGCACATTGCCCATCTGGGCACCGCCCCTTCTCTAGCCCAGCAGGGCAAGCCCAGGAAACAGACTCAGGCGGCACCCCTGCCCCTGCCTGGCAAAGCAGGCGCCGACATTGGCATAGGGGAGTAACAAGAGAAGCCTCTTTCTGATCATTTCTCCCCCAACCCAACCGCTTACCTTTTCACGCTGGCAGGTCAAACCCCGCCCTTGAAGGGGCAGAGTAAGGAGAGAAGCTGCTTTCTCGGCTGTCACTCGGCTGCCTAAGGCAGCCCTCCAGTCCTGGCCTGGCCACTTGTGTTTCGCACCCAAGGGACACAGATCCCGCCCTTGGAAAGGTGGAGTTCGGTGGGAGGCTGCTTTTGGCGCTGAGACCCAGGGTGGCTTTGGGTGGCACTTCTCCTGAGGCCCTGCCGCTTGTACTTCGCACCAACTAGACAAACCCCGCCCTCAGAGGGGCGGAGTAAGGAGAGAATATGTTTTCTGGGCTGAGATTTGCGATGGTCTCAGGCAATTCCCCTGGCCTAGCCAGGCAGGACAAACTCTGCCTTTGAAGACAGAAAGAAAGGAGAAAAGTTGCTTTCCCTGTGTGACTGGCTTGAATCTGTGGGACCTTGGAACTAAGCAAAAGGGGACAGGCTGTTGACTCTGTCCAGTGGGTTGGTTTTGATCATCTAATAAGATCATAACACAAGGGTTCTCCCTTGGCACCCAGGCCACTACCAGCTTTGGGGCTTGTGGTCTGGGAAGGAAAATACTGACCAGAGTCCAGCAATTGCACCAATTGACACCCCCCATCTGGAGCTGCCTCACAGGTGTGGTGAAAGAGCCCTGAATAACATATTAGCAACTCTCCCCTAGCAGCAGATCAAACAACCACGGAAGTACACACTCTCAAGCTCGCAGGTACCTGTTCTCTTCTCACTTCACCTAAAGTGGCAACAGGACTCAAGTAACCCTTGGGAGTGACAAGACATTTCCCAAAGACTGGGGCATTTGTATACCTCATTTGGGGGTTTAGAGCCCAGTACAAAGGTATTGGAATACCTTGATAATTGACTCCTCCATGCAAACAATAAGCAACAAAAGAGAGGCTAACTCCATAGCCCAACACAGTGCCTTCCATCTCAAACTAGTGGAGGGCAGTGGAGTCACACACACAAGAGTGATTCACCACCTGAGAGACTAAGCAAGGGGTCCAAACTCACTAATCTCCTTTGGCAAGAGGTGAAGACAACAGGTCAGGGATAACCCAACAAAACTAAATGAAATTGAGAACAAAAGAACTATGCAGAAGATCAACGAAACCAAATGCTGGTTTTTCAAAAAGATAAACAAAATTGGTAGCCCTCTTGCTACATTGACAAGAACTCGAAGGGAAAGGACTCTAATAAACTCAATTAAAAATAAAAAAGGAGAAGTCACAACAGACACCATAGAAATACAAAACATTATTTTTGAATACTATAAAAATCTATATGCCCAAAAACTGTATAATGTGGAGTAAATAGACAAATTTCTGGAAACATACAACCTCCCTAAGTTCACCTAGGAGGAAATAGAATTCCTGAACAGACCAATATCAAGCATAGAAATTGGAGCAGCAATTAAAAATCTTCAGAAAAGGAAAAGTCCTGGACCAGATGGCTACATTTCCGAGTTTTACCAAACATACAAATAAGAACTCATACCTATACTACGGAAATTATTCTACAACATTTAGAAAGATGGTATCCTCCCTAACTTATTCTATGAAGCCAGTATCACCTTGATGCCAAAGCCAGGAAAGGACACAATGAAAAAAGAAAACTACAAACCAATATCCCTCACGAATATAGATGCCAAACTCCTCAACAAAATTTTAGCAAATCAAATCTAACAACATATCAAAAAAAAATAATTCACCATGACCAGGTGGGCTTTATACCAGAGATGCAAGACTGGTTGAACATATGCAAATCTATAAATTCAATTCACCTCATAAATAAAAGCAAGAACAAAGACCATATGATTCTCTCAATAAATGCAGGAAAAGAATTTGACAAAGTCCAGCACACTTTTATGATAGAAACTGTTTAGAAAATAGGCATAGTTGGATTATACCTTAAAATTATCAAGGCTATATATGATAAACCCACAGCCAATATCATACTGAATGGGGAAAAATTGGAACCATTCCCACTTAGAACTAGAACCAGACAAAGTTGCCCACTATCTCCAGTTCTATTCAACATAGTGCTGGAAGTCCTTGCTAGAGCAATCAAAAAACAGAGGGGAATTAAGGAATATATTTGATGAAAGAGGTTAGAGACATATATAGGGAGAACTATGAAACACTAATGCACTCCCTATCAAAGTACCATCATCATTCTTTACATATCTAAAAGAAATAATTCTACACTTTGATCTCTGCACACAGTTACTCCTTTTTACTTCCTCCCATGAATGGAAGCAGCCTGAAGCCCTCACCAAAAGCCAAGCAGATGACAGCACCTGCTTCTTGTACAGCCTGCAGAACCATAAGCCAAATAAACCTCCTTTCTTTATAAATTACCCAGCTTCAGGTATTCCTTTATAGCAACACTAAACAGACTAAAATACTGGGCTTCCACTCAGAAAGAACTGAGATCAAATCTCTGTTCATCCTTTCATGAATATAACCTATATAACCTCAAGCAAGTTATTTAATCCATTTTAAATAAGAATCCTATATCTCTATATCATTTTAATTCCTATTGTTGTGGGAGTATTAAAGTGCAAGCAAATGCAAAGCAATGGGCCCAAACTAGGTGCCTAGTTAGTACCTTATACTGATTTCCAAGTGTTAATCATTCCAAGCCTGTTTGTACTTGCCTCAGTTAATGAGAATTTTAATGTCTGTCAGTTCAGGACAAGAAAAAATAATATTGCCTATAAAACAAAAGAATGCACAATGCCGTTTCGCTTCCACAAAGTACCTTCTTTTATCTAATCAGCATAGTTAAAGACATGAATTTTATTGCAAAAAAAATAGAAGCATTACATTAACTTTGTGCAAAAACAGAGTAGCAAAGTGAAAACAAATAGACATAACCAGGAGTGTGACTCTCATTTCTGAAACCGCAGAATCAATCCATGAACTCCATATAGCAAAATACACAAGACTTTCATGAAAGAATTACACTGACAAATGTATTTTCTCAGGCTGGTCCTTTCCTTGCTTATGTTAGAAACAAGGTGTGGATATGCCTCATCCCTATTCTATTTCACCTTCCCCTCCTTCAAACCTCCTTCCCTGAAACAATCCTAAGGAACTGAAAACAGCAAACTCCACCATCCTCAATGATCATTTGATCTCATCACTGCAGTTAGCCTTTCTATCAAATTACTAGTAATGCTCACAAATTTTATTCCACCAGCCAAAACTGCCCCAATTCTAACCCAATGCAGGCTCTAGCCTAAGTAGTCACCCCCTTGAAAGTCTTACATTTTTATCTCTGGGATATTTTACATGCCATGCTCTATAACTATTAGCATAGTTTAGGAAGTGGAATTTATTATAAAAAATAAAAGCATTACAATAACATTGTGCAAAACTAGACTGCTAAGGTGATAATACATCACCATAAGCAGTAGATTAAAAACCTCAAAGAAAAAATATCCAGAAAATTACATTTTCCCTTCAAGCTCTGCTTGCAAGTCTCTCACAGAGGTTTCGTAGACACTCTCCCACTGGCTTTATTCCCAGACATGCTCTCACTTCTGTGCAGCCTCCCACCCCTGCAACACTCAGCATGTGCTCCAGCTACATCTGTGGTCGGTGGAATGTGGGCTTACATTTGTCCATTCCTTGCAGGTGATTTTCTGTACTATTTGTATGGACTTCTCTGTACTATCTCCCATTAAATGGGTGTGTGTGTGTATGTGTAAGACAGACAAAAAAAGAGGTACTTTTGCCTTCTGTCATTTTCCAAATATGTGATAATTAAAGTTTCCTAGGGGACCTGTGGATCAAGAATGCATCTCTTGTACTGGTTGTTGATGTGCCCAGATAAATATGGGAGGCCTTCCCCAAAAATAGCCTACAATGTAATATGGTCAAATGTATTTTAAACTGTAGGTAGCTGTAAACAGAGTCATTATATTTCAGTCATAAGTAATATGTTCCCTTGATCTGAAATAAAAATTTATGAAGTAACCTCTCTAAGTGAAAAAACAAAGGAACATAGTATTTTCTGGTTTTGTAGTTTAAAAAGCTGTGTGCCGTCTTTCTTCTTGAATTGCCGTCCCATCACGTTTGAGAAGAGTTGGCTGTTTTGTGCTCAGCTCCATCCATTTCTTTGACATCCTTTGACTCTGGACCGGCTCCCCAGCCACCATCCTTCCTTGTCACAGAGGTCCTGCCAGTGCAGCTCATTCAGTAGCCATCATCACAGTGAACTATATCCCAGCCGCTCCAGATGGAAGATAGGGATAAACAGCTCCCCCAAGAGTGTTCTCCGATGTGATGCCATCAATCAACCTGCAGCTGGGACTGAAGAACCGCTCAGTGACGGAGCCAGCAACTTTCTGCCAAAAACATAGCACGTTTCTTAGTGCTCAGCTTCCTTCAAAAGAAAGCTGTCACACTAAGTGTTTTAGCATTCAAGACACCCTCGATACTTAATATTTATGTCCAATTTTATGCAAACATGACCATTAATATTATTCGTCTAGGTTTAATTTTTTTTTTTTTTTGGTGTAACAGATATTCAATTTGGAACTGAATTTTCTTCCCTCTGGAAAGAAAAAGTCTTCTGTTTGTTTCTTTAATAAATCACAACATAGAAAATCAAACAATAGGTTATTCTCCAATGATAGTTGGTACATTAAATTATATTTGTGGTGCACATCCATTACCCTGTTGAAGACGGCAGTAACATCTGCTGACTGGTAACTTACAGCAGTGGTAAGTGGTTCATTTTTGCCTGCAAGTAGGAGACAGAGGGTGGTCCTTCTTTAAGCCAAGATCAAAATTGAGAGTGAACAGTTGGAACTCTGCAGCACAAGAGCCTTGGCACCCACATACTGCAGGGTAAACATCCTTGGATGACTGCCAGGGATGCTTCCCTCTCCACCATAATGTGTGAGTGAGGATGGTGATATAAGACACCACCACGAGCAAAAAATAGCCATCAGTGAAAAATAATAAACTCCATTTATAATTATAGCTTCCATGATAAAAAAAAAGATATTAAAACTCAAGTTATAGCACTTGCTAACTTACTAACATTATTTAGGTTAAGCTTATAAAATTCATTTCCTTGGAATAGAAAATATGATGTCTAAGAAGACTATCTTCCCCCTAAAATTGTGTGTAGCTTCCCTATTCTCTGCACCTACCTTCTCCAAGATGCAGTGAGTCTCCCCTCTCCCAATATCCTAATTTGCAGATAGAAGGAGAGTTTTCCTGAGCTCTGCAAATCCATCCTTTGCTGGTTCAATAAGCTGATTTTTTTTTCTTCAGTTAGATAAGAAAAAAGTCAGTCCACTTACAGATAAAGAATGTCTATTTTTACGAATGTTTTTCCATTTCTACACACACACACACACACACACACACACACACACACATACACTTACTTTTGCTTCCATTAATTTCTGCTTCAAGCATACATGGAAATTCTGGAAAAATCAGACACAGAATGAGAATGTCATTAATTCTATGTAATTGTGTGTGTGCTAATGCACATGAGAGAGTCCAGGTAGGAATAAAACAATATAAATCAGAGAGCTGGGATTGAGTCGAATGATGAGAAAGACAAAGAGATCAGCTTATGATAACTTAGGAATTGCCTGTGTCAGCATCTTCAATATCCACAGATGAGGACAATGATGCACCCAGCTATGAAATCACTCGCCTCATGAAGTCACACTGAACAGGCCAAAGAGTTTGGATTGTTCTAAGTTATGTTGTAGTCAACAGCTGAAAGGAAAGCATTATGAAAATCACCTGGGAACAATCATTCTGCAAGACAGTATTAATATGTAGTTATTCATTCCTTCTACTATTATCTATTGATCAACTAATACTTTCAAGTAATTATGTGGCTTATGAAAACATGATTGAGTCCCTTGCATCAAAGGAGAGATAAGGTAAGCCTGGAAACAACCATAATATAAGGCAGACTATAAACCCAAGAGGTATGTAAGTTAAAACTCTCTGCTTTGCATTTTTACATCAAGACAATAACCCACTCGGTAAAGGAGACAATAGAATATGAGATACAAAATTGCCAAATCTCTGAAACTCTACTGTATACAAACTAATTAGATTCAGATCAATTAAACATACCATAAGATAACATATTATATTCAAGCTCATCAATAGTTTCCATTATAGATATGTAGTGCCATTTCTAAAAATAATCTGTACTTAAAGTAAAATTCTAAATATCCATTTTAAAAATGAAAAATATGCCCCTCTTGGTAGATGCTGGAGTTTTGTTTTATAAATTCCAGGGCCTTAAATTATGCATAAAGTGAACTCGCCCTAGAAATTGATTCCTGAAGAAAAGTGTATGCTCATTTATTTAAAGAATCTTCACCAAAAGACCTGTAAGTTTAGGATTCTTCAAAAAAATGATGGGCCTTTTACTGCCTCAGAATGAGAGTTTATAAAAAGACCAGGCCTTAGTTTAGGGCACTTGTTTTGTTAAAAAGGAACCAGCAGAAATCCCTTCCTCTTACCTAACCCCGTTCACACTCTCCGCCACAGATTGCACCAAACGGTACTTGCCCTGCTTGAACTCCCGCGTTTGAGAGGTGTTTTAACACTTCCAGAAGACACGAGGTTGCGTTGCTTCTAGCAGGCACTGCCACTTGGACTTTTGCTGATTCAGAGCACAAAGGCCTCAGAAGCTTGATAAAGAGGCAAAATGTGTTAGAACTCAAACAAAACGTGTTAGAGTCATTTACAGACTGAGAGGATCAGGTTAAAGATCATCTATTTATGAAGCATCTACGTACATCATTTCATTTCATCCTCACACTGGTCTTGTGAGATGTCAGACAAGTATTAGAATTCCTGCCTCACAGACGAACAAAACAGAACTCCTTGACTAGGATTCCAAAAAAGGCCAGGAGAAAACTGGGACCCAAATTTAGGCCTCCTGGCAACCAAGCCTTTCTTCTTTTTACCTCTTCTTTTCACATTGAACAAAAGGCAAATTTTGTTCATTATAACATTTTTAAAACTTGACAAGAAGTTAAGAGTCAAACACGTGCCAGATTTTATGTGATTATATCAAACTGGCACAAAAGAAGTATGCGTTCATTCTCTTCTCAGCTAGGATATTTTTATTGAGGTAAGAAGCCAACATATTTATAAATGGAATTCTTAGTGAACCAAGTAAATATAAAATAAATTGCTAATTACGAAGTACAGCCAATAAGTACATTAGGTAAAAACAAATAGGAAAGTTGAACCACAAAATGAACTTGAAACAGAGTCCTCATGTGAGATACATTGATGGTTCCCTCTAGCACTGGAAAATGGAAATTGTTTGGCTTTTTCATTTAAGGAGTAGGGGGAACAGCATCAGAAGTGGACAAAGCTCTAGAGACAAAGACACTGCCTAGGAAACCGTATTGCTGTTTGGATGTTCACTGCTGAAACTTTACAGACACCAGGAAAAGTAGAGCAGAAACGCAATGTAAATTATTGAAGTGGTGCAGCCATTTCCTGAAGCAGCTGGGATTGTCTGTCCATAAAACATTAACATGACATTTCTGAGTTTTGACAGGTCGTTTGGAAGAGAAAGGGTAAAGAATACACAAGCCCTTTGGTGGGAATGGAGACATTTGTTCAGATAAAAACAAACAAGCACTGTGGCTGGTCTGCATGCCAGCTTCCACTGAAAAACAGGAAGAAAACATGAAAATTTAAAGCCCAACACTGAATTGGATTAAACTTGATTTGTTCACTGTGATATGAACAGGCAGGATTAGAAGCATCCAAGGCTTTTCTCTCCTCCTTTACTCTTTCAAGAAAGATGTCCTGCCGCCTGAAAGATGCTCAGCATTTAATTTATGCCTCTGGTGAATAATTGAACTGCATGTCCTTTGTACACGATGAATTAATGTGTTTATCCATTGTAACGAGAGGAGATAAAGGATAAAAAGTGCTAGTTTCCTCAGATGCAAAAGGATCACTCCTTTTTCTAATAATGATTTGTCCCAGAACTGGTTTATAGGCAGAACCAGCCTTGCTTTCACATAGACCATTGTGATATTGGCAAAAGACCACTTGCCACAGAACATGTCCTCCACCAAATAATTACCCCTAGAAACCAGAATCACACCTTTGGATGTAGGCATGGAGGTTCCAGAAAGTTCTCATCTTTAATGAGAGCATATCTGTTGCAGTAAACATACCACAATGCCCTGAGTGTGAATTCTTTGTTCCCTAGGCCCTTTTCTACATAGACAATCTATACATATACATACAAACCCAACCATGTTATACTTTCTCAAAGAAACGTTTTATTAATGCCAAAATATCTTTCTTTAGAATATTGTCTATAAAATTGCAAAATCAGGGCATTTGTTGAAACAGACTTCAAGACGTGGTGAGTAGTTTTGTAGACAAATGTTTTGGCACGTTGGCATAAAAATGGGCAGCGGGGCAATGCAATTCTTCAAATTCTCCTTATATAAATATAAAAAATAAGCCAAAGGAGGAAGTCAAATGACAAATAAGCAGGTTAGTAATGGTTATGAGACCGAATACTAACATCTACAGGGAATTTTTTTTGTAAGTTTTAGAAGCTCATGTAATTAAAAGCATAAAATTAATAAACTAAATTAGATTCATAGTTCTTCCATGTTAGTGCATTTTTCTGAGAGTGACATCAAGACAGGTTCATGGGCTATGTGATTGTTCCACAGAAATCAACTCTAAAAATGTCATGTTATACTCCAAAAACCTTCCGTAAAATACTTACCATAAATTAAAAATGACTTATATAGACTTTATGTGGAGTTATTTGTTTTCTCATCTCTTTGAAAAGGATGAATAAGCAGAATTATAGATGAAGATACGCCATGTTTTTTATTCTGGATTATGTTTTCTATATCATTTCCAGGTTTTGGTTTCCTGCTACAATGTCACTCTTAGAACAAGAGTTGGGGCCATATACTACACACTTGTATGTGCTGCCTTGTCCAAGCCCTGAGAATAATTTGACTCCAAGGCAGGAATAATATGATCACCTATGAAACCAATATTTGAATCCACATCTAATCCTCTCTGCTATTCCTATATAATATCCCAGCAACAGTAAGTCCCTGTCATATGCCCCAGGCCCAGGGATAGGTCTCCCAGCATCCTGTCCTAGCCTCCCTATTGCCCCATTCCTTTCCTTCACCACCTCCCAGTTCTGTAGTGGCACCGCAATCTTGTTTTTCAACCCTAGCTCTCATAATTCTTTCTGTATCTTCTCCACTAGCAGCTCTTTGGAGTTATGTAAACTTACCCATCTCTAATTTTACCCTGGATATCCTGCTGGACCTGACCCTAACCTCCGTCCTCTCTGAAAGAAGGTGTCAGTCCTGCCCTTCTCAGATTTGGCATTAACACCCATGTGCTGGTTAGGGCAATGAGTCCTGTTGCCCAGGCTTGTCTCAAACTCCTGACCCCAAGCAGTCCTCCTACCTCGGTCTCCCAGAGTGCTAGGATTACAGGCGTGAGCCACCGGCAAGGCCTCCCCTCTACTTTAAATAGCTTTAAATAGAGAGGAGAGTGGCCTATGTCAGATTTCTAGCAACTGAGATAAACTTTTCCCTCAGAGAGACAAAAGAGCACAATGATTAAAGCCCTAGACTAAGAAAACCAGAGACCTGGTAGTCTTCGATCTACCACCTGTCAACCTACAAGTCACTTAACCTCACAGAGTAAAGATTTTAGCTATAAAATGGAACTAATTATTTTGACGAACAAATAACTTATGTGTTAAAAGCTCTTGTAAAAGTATGCAATGTTATAGCAATTTAGAAAATTAGCAATAATGAAATAATGCATCAAATAGTGGTTTTCAAATGTGGTTAAATTTAATGCCTTAGCAATTGTATAAGGCCTTTGAGGTTAGTGATACAAGAAAAGACAAAATTGAATGCTATCATAATCACAATCTTAGAAAAACAAAATAAAAGTTCTGGGAAAGTAATATGTTTCTCTTACATTTTATTTGTAGAAGGAAGATAGGTAACAGAAAATCATAAAGCATGGTTGATTAATGAGTACAAGTATACAGTCTGACAGAAAAAATAAGACCTAGCATTTGACTAGTAGGGTGACTATAATTTATGATAATCTACTGTATATTTCAAAATAGCTAGAAGAAAATAATTCAAATGTTTTTAGCATAAAGAAAAGACAGATATTTAAGGTGATGGATATCCTGATTACACTGATTTGATCTATAAATGATCAAATGATGATTTGTATAATTTCATACAAATTATATGAATGTATTAAATTGTCTCATATTCCCCAGGAAATAAATAAATAAATTTAACTCTATGAAAAATAAAATCATAGATATGTGATGGGAAACCAACTTTGTGGGTCTTATTTGTACATTTTCTTTTTGTTTGATAGCAAAGTTCAAGAAATCATGGATAAGGGTTACGTTTGCCGCAGACTTTGCAAGTACAAACACTCAGATAAGCAGGGAGGAAATAGCATATATAAGAGGAAAACAGGCAAAATTGTTAAATTATTTTCTTGGTAACTCATTAATACAGTACTATATGTACAGGGTGCTGCAGCTTCTCTTGTGAGGTAAAAAGCATTCACCTCAAGTATTTCACTATAATGACACACCCTCAAAATGCTGGTAATTAGTGTAATGGCTTTTGCCAAGGAATGGAACATATGCAAGATTGTATCTAGTGTATTTATAATTATTCACATCAAAGGAAGTGCCAGGGTGAGTCCAGCTGAGCAGCGTGAGAGGCAGCATCCCACTGTGAGGCGACAGTAGTTTGGATCCTTCTTTTACAGGGGTAGTGTACCCCAGTTGGTATCAGAAGGGTTCCTTACTGTTTCTGCTTATTCCTGCCTCCAGGACAGCCCCTTCCACAGCCCCCCACGGTGGGGCCTTCCATCCTGCAGTGAACCATCTGGAGAGGAAAGGCTGGCCCCAAGTCCCCCTGGAAGTTGTTAGCGCCATGCTATAGTTGGCTCCTAGGGCCTCCAGGGAGTTGACCTCTTCACGGGCTTTCTTCCCATGTCAGGAAGCTGATTGTACCCTTCTCATTACACTGGCAACTTCTCCCAGTTCTCGAAATTAGAGGACAAATCTCTGAAGCAGACATAGGCTTCTCATGGGAAACGCAGGCTGCTACCCTGAGATTTCTTCTTAACAAGCACGGTGACTGTGCGGCTAAATTTAACGAGGGGTGGGAATGGAAATCCTACCTTGTTTTCTTTGGGTATCCTTTAAAAGTTTTAAATTTAAAATACATAGAAAGAGAACAACTAATAAGCCAAATAAATCTCGCAATATAGTAGTCTAAGATCATGAGCTTGTTGGTTAGAAAAACATTTGTGTTTCATCAATGACTAGCTCTGTGATCTTAAGCAAGTTACCTAACCTTGCTGTTCCTCTGCTTTACATCTATTAAAAGGGTGTGTTTGTGTGTGTTGAAACATTCATAGAAGCTACTTAGCACACAGTACTGTGAACTAGTAGCATGAAGATAAAGGACATCAGAGAACTACTAATATTAGTTCTCCACAGTCACATTGATTCATAAAAAGGATTTATTTAATATCCCTACTAGGTAGAAAGCTCCTGTATTCATTCCTAGGGAGAAAAGGCAAACAAAAAACCTTTCTTTGTCTCAGAGATTCTTTCTATAGGGGTGATATGAGACTACACAATCCTAAAGCAGGTTTTAACAGCAATCTTCCATGATTACTAAACTTGGAACTAGAAAGTATCATAAATGACCATCTGGTCCAACCTTTACACTGTTTAGATTCCTTCTCTTTACTGTCCTTACTAAAGAAAAAAAAAATCAGCCTCTTCTATAATAAAATAGCTCAATATGACAATCCTTAGAGAAACTTCAAGCTTCAACAAAATAACTGCTTAATGCATTACTGGGTTACAAAGCCCTTTTCAAATGTATATTATCAGTACCCTTTTCAAATAGCCTTTTCTAGCTTGTTCACTTCACTGCCTCCTCCTACTGCTTAATGCCATGAGGTCTCCTCTGCTTCCCCTGAGTGTCACGGTACCTCTCCTCCCCTGCCAACCACCAGACAATGGGGGAGGCGGTCTTAAGTAGGAAAGAAAACGTGCAATTTTCCTGTGTCAGGAAACTCGGGTGTGAGGGTCTCGTCCTCCTTTTTGTATGCAGTGCAGTTCTCACAAGAGACACAATTGTTTTTGAAATTCTGAATCTATGGTCTCTTTTCTATTGCACTAACAAGTGATCCTGTAGCCTGCCTGGGCATGAACATGCAGACCTCCATGAAACATCACTCCCTCTTTAGCTGAGGCAGACTGCTAGCAACATCTTCCTGATACTGAGTTCCGGGTTGTTTTGTACCCCTTTAGTCCTGTCTACCCCATTCCCACTCTGCCTGCTGTGGGCAACCACATTTTTTTAATTCATTTGTATTATTTTGGAATTTCTCTACACAAATATAATTATATTTTTTATTTCTTCTATTTTACATAAATACAACATGCTACATATACTATGGTGCACATTTTTTTTTTTGCTTAATAATATATCTTGAAAATCTTTCCTAGTTAGTACATAGTTTCCTCATTTTTTTTATAACTACAGAGTATTCCCTTATGAGAAGGTATTATAGTTTATTTAATTAGTACATCAATTATAGACTGTTGCCCCAGCCCAATTTTAGACATCCCGCATATCAAATTATAGACTGTCCTGAGCTGGATTCTATACTCTCCCAATTCATTAAACCTAGGGCTGCATTAGCTTTAACGTTATCATATTTCTCTGCTGGTGTCATTAATATGCAAGCTTTTATAAGTAAAATGCTATTCTTTTCCACATGAAATAATAATAAGTCATTTCGTCTCCACTCTGCACTTTAAATGATTTATTTTAATATAGAGGGGAAATTTTGAATTTATCACCACTAAACTTCATTTTGCTTGTTTCAATTCATCATTCTCACAATCCAACATGACTTCTTGAATCTACACTCTTGTCAATCATAATAGCTACTCCTCACAGCATGTATAAACTTGATAAGTGTGTTTTCTATTTTTATCCAAATAATTGATCTTCTTGCTCTACCAGAATGAGTCTCTTTCCTTGAGGATGAGATCTCCTTCCTCATTCCCACAAAGTCCCCTTCCTCCTGGGCCCTTGACTTCACCCCTTGGAAGTTCCCCGGTTCTATGTTCCCTCTGTGAGTCCTGCTTTCCACCGCACCTTCACAGTCCCCTCCCCAGCCAGCCATATGACTCTTTGACTCATTCACTGCCCTCAGAATACTTCCCTTCCCTTCTATATCCACCTTAGAGAAATTCCACTAGACCCTGCCAACATCCTAATTTATTTTCGTCCTTTCACAGGTAAATTTCTCAAATGCATGGTCTATTCTCAGGGTGTCTATTTGCTCCCCTCCTGTTCTGGCCACCACATGACCACCAACTCTCACCCTCAGCTCATGAGTCTCCCTGCATTCTCTACAGATGTTGAAATATCATCAATTTGGCAACACAGGGCCCAGATGCCTCCCTAACACCTTGTTGTTGCTGAGTAGCAAATACCTACTCTTGACAGAGCCTCCGTCTTAAACTCCCCACATTTCCTGTTGTTTTACTCCCAAACCAATGCACTCAGTGAGTGCCTTTGAGTCTGTGACCCCTGCTTTAAGGTAACAAGACTGAATTCTAAACAAATAAACCAAAACCATCTCTACATGGCCCCTCAAAGCATTCGTTTTTGTGTAATATAAATGTATTACAGCAACATGGCCACCGTTCAAAATATTTTAACAATCTGCCTATGGTGCATCCTTCAGTGTAATCCTAGTGGTAGCAAATATTTTCTTCCTAAAGAGTATATTTAAATTCATTTCATTAAAATTCATTTTAACCAAAGGTTTTTTGAAAACGTGAATATTTAATTTGACTAATCATGTTTTTAGTTAAAAAACAGAGTAATTTACCTTGTAGATTAATTTTCTTGTGAAACAGTTTTAGAAGGCAATTCTGAAAATACAAATTTAAAATATTATTTGAATAATGATTAAAATAAGTATAGAGTTTTTTTTTTTTTCTTTTTTAAGGAGACTGCCTTGAGGGTCAACATTCCATCTAAATGTACATGGTTTGGTTGGTTTAAAAATAAAGTGTCTTTACTTGCCCAACTGGAATAATGACACTACCACACCAGCTTCCGCAATACCACCTTTAGCAGGGGTTGGGGAGGAAGAGGCCCCTAGGCTAACAATTTACTACTTCAGCCTATGTATTCTTCATGTTGCTAAGGGAGCAGTCTCTAGCAAGTATATGGCCCAGTAATGGAGTGGTTCTATTGTCAGAAAGCCCTAGAAATAACTAGAAAGATCACTAAAGGAGAGAAGGGAATGAAGAAAAGTCACTAACATTGCTCTGCATCTTTGCATGAAGTCATACTGTCATTGTGAGATAGGCAATTTTGAAAAGTATAGAGAAGCTAGGAAAGTGTTTACCTGTCCTCTTACGGACTTAATATAAAGTATTGAAATGATGACACTAGACTTCAGGCATGGAGTTTTTATTTGTTTGTTTTAGTTTTCAGTTAACTGTGAACATTTGTAATAGAGTTTTCCGGAGAACAGAACCAATAGAAGAATATCATACATATGTGTGTGTGCACATGTGTGTGTGTGTGTGTGTGTGTGTGTATATATATATATATATATATATATATATAGAGAGAGAGAGAGAGAGAGAGAGAGAAAGGTAGAAAGGTTTATTTTATTACAAAGAATTGGCTTACTCAATATGGAGGCTGAGAGGTCTCAAGCTCTGCACTCAGCAAGCTGGAGACCCAGGAGAGCCCAGGGTGTATTTCCAGTAGAAGTCTGAAGGCCTGAGAATTGGGATAGCTGATGGCATAAGTTCCCGTCTGAAAACCAGCAGCCTCAAGAGTCAGGAAGAGCTGATTTTCCTTTTTTGTCCAAAGGCAGAAAAGATTAACGTTTTGTCTCAAGCAGTCAGGCAGGAGGAGTTCCTTCTTACTCAGCCTATTTGTTCCATTCAAGTCTTTGGTTGATTGCATGAGGCCCACCCACATTAGGGAGGACTATCGACTTTACTCAATCTGTTGATTTAAATGTTAATCTCATCCAAAAACACCCTCAAAGGCATAGCCAGAATAATGTTTGACCAAATATCTGGGTACCTTGTGGCCCAGTCAACACATAAAATTAACCATTACATCATTTAAAATTTATTCATTTTCATTTTAAAAATGTGAGTTTCTATCTCCTTTTGACATGATTCAAATTGTATGATTGTGTAGTAACAAAAAGATGGAGATTGTAGTGGTTGCCACAGTCCCCACCTCTTTTGATGATACTGTGCCCTTACACTCACTGGCTTTTCCTGACTGGCTTCTGCACACATTTGAATTTGAATTCCCTGCTTTAAGCTGTATTGCCTATGAGAGCTCATGTTGGTCTTTGGGAGGGGTGTGTGTGTGAGAGAGAGAATGTGTGTGTGGCCCTCTGGTTATTATCTTAAACAATGAGAAAAACTAGGAGACATACACACAACTTACATAATTGGGTGAACTTCAAAGACAACGGACATCAGAGTGTGTGTGACCACCTTAATGAGTTCCAAAGGATTTGAAATACCAAGATCTTTTATCCCTATCCTCTGATTACCCTGAGATGCAAAGATAGGCAAAAGCCATCACAGTTCTTACTGGAACTCCTAGGGCGTTATTCTAGACTGAATTATGCAGACAAGAGAACATGTAATGTCAGGGAAAAGGGGCTGGATCTTAAGGCAGAACAATAAATCCTAGAGCTTTTGCATTGATTTAAATAAACGTGATTCTGAAAATGAGTAAATACCCCCGGAGATTGGTTACTATGCACTTTTTTAAAACATTGATTTCTCAATCCTTAATTTCAGACAATTATTGGCTGTTTCTTAATGCCAAGCAGCGTAAGTGAAGATTAAGCACTGAGCCAGAGAGCAGCTTTGGGCTAAAGGGAAAGAAATTCAAACTCCATTACAAAAGCGGTGAAATCCAAGTACTGTCCAAACTAATGAGTGGTTTCTATCTACCTAGATGCCTGGGTTCCTCTGATACCTCCTTACACTACTCACCAGTAACCTCCCAGGTAAACTTATATCAGCTTCATTTTGAACTTTAGAGGACTCTAAGCTCCTTTAGGAAAAAAGCATATCATATTCTTCCATTCTCCATGGCTCTTAAACAGGATTTTCACATAATAATGACTCAATAAATATACACTAAATTAATTAATTTAATTTCTCTAAATATATTTCTTATAGTTGCAACATTCGTTAGCCAAGAGGCTGCGGAATAAACTAGATTCAACTTAGATTGTTAAGAACCATCCATGTGCTGGGAATATTCATATTCATTATTCCATGTGTTATCCATATTTCAGAAAGTTTTCAAAATGAGATTGGGAGTGATTAATTAGTCAACTCAAGAGAATTAGGGAATAGGCCTCCTTCTTCACACACTGAGTTCTCTCTACCAAACCTCACCTTTATGTGCTGCATTTACTAGCCTGGAACCAGCTCCCCTACAATGGTGTTTTCTCTTCCATAATATATGCCAGACTCAGAGGAAAATGTAAGGCAAATAAACATATTTTATGAGGACCAAGAAATTCCAAAATTTTCTAAAGAAAGAGATTAAATTGTTAAAATAGAAATAAAATGCAAAGAATAAGTATAGTAATTCAAGAAATGTGGCAAATGGAGGTAGATAAAAATAGATAAAACATAAAACTAACTTTTTAAATTTTGATACCATAAATGTATCCCGAAGAACTAAACCAAACTCTAATGCACTAAAAGGATCAAAAGCTAAAGATGTAACACTAAGTTCTTTCACATCCTAAGAGAAGGGTCGCAGGTTGAGACCCTAATAAGGTTTCTTGAACAAGTCTTGAGCTTGAAATTCAGACTGGAAGCCTATGTATGTGTGCCAATATTTTTTTCAGGCTAGTATTCACATCCTTGGCTTACCATGAAATTCCCATTAAAACTGAAAGTCAACTGGTGTTGACTTCCTCTTCCAACTCAGACCAACCATCCAATCTGATTTCAGTGTGTCTGCTGAGACCTTAACATGCATGTCTGAGCAACAGCACTTACCAGCACTTATAATCATTGGTTACTCATCCATCTTCCCCATAGATGACAGTCTTGGAGGACAGAGATGGATCTTAAGAGCTAACATGTATTGAATGCATAGGCCTGTGCCAGACACTACTCAATGTGCTTTTCTCACTTAAGTCTCAAAACAAGTCGGTGGCTTAGGTAATATCCCCATCTTACAGATAAGAAAACAGGTAAAGGGGACTAAGTAATGCTAACAACCAGTAATTCAAATATAGAATTCAAATCCAGTAAGTCTAGCTCCAAAGCCTTACCATTTAAACACACTGGGATTCCTCTATTTTTCATGTTTTTATTCCCAAGCCCTAACCCAGTCCCTAGCACAGATGCTCAATAAATGTTGGATTGAAGATTGAACGAAAGCCCAAAGCAGTTCTCCCACCAGCACTCACCCACCTCCTTGTATCTCAACCTTCACAGCAGAAGATTTACTGCCCAGACTAAAATTAAATTAGATTGCTTTTCTTAACTACACACTGACTAACTTATGAAAGCAGACAGCTCAGAAATATGGTATGTGGCAAGGGGATATCAGTGCAGAACTAAGTTCTCCACACATAATCCACTAAGTGGTATTTGAGAGTTGGCTATATTTGATAACACATACTTAGATCCAAATATCTCAAGATCATGAAATATTCATAGCTTTATGTTCATGAAACTCTCATTGCAATTCATAAATACTAATAATAATATTTTACCAAGAAAAAAAAAGCTTATAAAATTAAGTGATTTGATTTGGCAAAGATCTGTCAGTAAATCTCTGGCAAAGACTAAAATAGATACTATAAATCTAACTATGTAATCTCAAGAAGAATAAACTATTTTCCCCCCACTACCTCACCATCTCTCTGCTTTATTACATATTTTCTTCGTCCAGGCGCCCTTTCTTCTCTTTTTCCATGTGATCTCATCCCCACCCTGTGCTAAATACAGGAAGTATGAAGTAGGGAAAATGGGACAACCCTGTGGAAGAGGAAATTCCTAAATTCCTCAGAGAACATCCACCCTGTCCTTTTCTGCTACCCTCATCTTTCCCTGCAACAGCTTACTTGTAGTTATAGAAGTGTTACTAAAAGCTTGCTCTGTAGGTAAATTAAGTGTTCTCCTAAATGGGCCAAAAAGCTAAATTTTCTTAGCCCAGCAGTCTATCAGAAGCATACTGGGATTCTAACATTCCATATATTCTCATCCATTTTTTTCCCCAGAAACAATAAGACCAACAAGATATATAGTCAACTTTCTATGGACACTTTTCCAGCATTAACCAAGTGGTATTTTTCTTTCTTAAAATCTTCTCACTATCAGGACACATGCACACAAGACTGCCAGAATTTAACCAAGTAACGTCAGAAATGAAAGACAAAATAATATAATCGTATCACTTATGCAGAAAAGGTACATGAATCTTTCTGTCTTCATTTCATTAGAAATGTTAATCCAGGATAGAATGAACCTAAAGGACATAATTCTTCTTTATTTGGCAGATTGATTTATAATCATAATATTGAGCAGATGATAAAGTACAGATCAACTGATTTTCAGATCCACCACAAAGTATCAATGTAATTTAGATAGCCTTAAAGTGTTAACACAAAATCAATATTTGACACATTAATATATTTAAATTTATGCTGAAATGCATTAAGGATTTAATGGAAGAAAATAAAATTATTCTAAGGTTCAAAATTAAGTAGAGTTAATGCCACAAACATCATATCATTTTCACTGTTTCTTGACCTAGAAGTTCTAAAGCACAGTGGGAAAAAAAATGTGCAACTTTTTTACCGGTATAATAATTTAATTTTGCTATGATTGAAAAAATGAACTATGACTAGTTATCAGTTTGTGAGTTAGTATTGAAAATGTTTTACATTTTTGTGTTAGTAACAATCCAAATGCCTGTAATTTTTAAAAATTAATTTCATAGAAGTCTATTCATACTTCTTTGTTAAGAGATTGAATAAGTAAAGAAAGGGAGCAAAGATATATAAAGAACATTTCAATGCATTTGAAATATAATTGGGCACGTGGGAAGATATGCAATGTGCTTCATAAAAATACATATAAAATAAGAGCTGAAATATTACTATCTATATATCAAAGAAGAGCATTCTTGAAGGCTATGTTCTATTAACTCTATTTTGGTGAGGAGTACTCAAAGTTATTTTGATAATTAGAGTTTGGCAGTCATGAACTATGTAATTTTGCATTTCTCTAAACTGTGGAGCACGGTGTATTGTAAGCTATAATCAATGCCTTTAGTGCAGGTCTGAGCATAGGTACTTAAGATCAAGTGAGCATACTTCCAGTATTTTTTTTTTCACAAACTGAATATTATATGAAAATTTTAGATTATTTTTAAGGTCCTTTTCTTTTTTCTCCTGATCATAAGCTCTTTGGCAGCAATCTGGGCCCCCATCTGCTGGTCAGCCTGAGAACTCATGAAGTTAATTTATCTGTTGCTTTAATTTTTGCTGTTACTTGACGTGAGCATGCATTTCTTTTTGCACAACATTGCACATCTTACATGCTTTACAATATTTTTAATGTGCAGCCCCAAAATCACATCTTGAATTTTATCTTTGCTATTCCCTAAATTAAGCACAAGTTTCTCTAAAATACAGAGAAATGACAACTAACTTAAGACAATCGTATTTATGCCATGTCTTTAATTCTGCAAGAATTTAAAGAGTCTGTAAAGTAGTTTCATTTAAAGGAAAATATCTCACAAATTACTAAATATGCCTTGCTTTTTATTATTTTTGTTTCTGAGTTTCATTCTATAAAGGGGAAGAACTCCTGATAGCCTGACAGCATGGTGATCTACCAGGTTCCTATCAATTCTAAAATTTTGCAGTTCTATGAAAATAGATTGATGAAAATAATGCTCAAGAAAGACTATTGCAAAATCACTTCTGTCTAACTAGGGTCCTAAAACTTAGGGTTTGAACTAAGGAGTTTAAAGCCAAATAAGAACATTTCTGCATTATTCATAAGCCAATTAACCAGATAAAGGAAGAAACATTTTTCCAAAGACTTTGATGATGTGTTTTCTTAAAATAGCTATGCCGTTCTTTGTTTTCATTTTCCTTCCTTTTCCCCTTTTCTTCTTTCTTATAATTATATTCTTTGGGGTGGTTCAAATGTCTTCCCCCTCAGATATTAAAACTTGAGCTTCTTATCACCTCTTTGACACTATTTCAATGTACTCTTAAATGGATTTCGTACTTCATCTGCAATGAGCCATATTGTTTCATTTTGAACAATTAGGCCTGACACATGTATTCAAGGAAAATGAAAAGATATTTTACTTGAAATTACTTGAAATTTTTCTGTTTTCCCTTTCTCTCACCTAGATAAAACATATTTCCGAGGAAAAGCAACCTAGCTACTCTCAGAATAGTAACAAACTAGACCAATGTTGGGAAAACAGGTAAGAAAATTTCACCGTGAAAATTTCATTAAACAAAGTAAATGGTCAGTCCTAGAGTAAGAGATGTATCAGTTCAAAACATGTTTTTACTACATTCTGGACTTAAATTGCCCTAAGGCAAAGATATTTTGTTTAACAAAGAAGGCCTGTATTATACAATCCATATAAATTCAATGAACAAGATAGCAGTTGGTTATTCTTTCAGAGTTGAGCCACAGAATGTTCCTACACTGTATTATGTACTCTATTTCAGCTGAAATTACCTCTGGCAAGCATTCAAATAAGACCTCACCGCTCCCATTTTCAGAAACACTCACACACACACCACACACACCCCTCTGAATTCCGCATTCACAGTTAGTTGCGGTCTATGTCTCCTCTCACGCTTACAGCCCCATATGAGAAAAAGCCACCCGTCCAATACATGTTGTCCCCAACTTGTATCTTTCATTTATGCCTCAGACCACTGCAGTCTGACTTCTTGGGTCAAAACGCTCTTCCTAAGGGCCTCCACCTTGCCAAAGCTAATGAAAATCTTTTACTTTCCAACTCTCGACTTCCCACGACATTCAGTACACTCGGCTACTCTGTAATGCTTGTCTTCTGTGATAACATTCTCACGGTTTCCCACCCACTTCTCCGGCTTCTTCTTTGCCACACAAATTTAAATGTCCATTTCCTCAGGGACTGATGCTGTGCCCTCTCTGTTTCTCATTCTACGTTTTCTCTCTCAGGGCCCTCTCCCTTTATGAGAATTTAAACACTTCCTACATGCCAATGTCTCCTAAATTTTCAGCTGGCTTCGTATATAAATTCTGAGTTCCAGTTACAAATATTCGTTCAACTTCCTGATTAACACCTCTGATTGGATGTTTCATGACATCTTAAACTGATCGGCTAGCTAGCCCCTATGATCACATCTACTCACCTGCTTGTCTTCCGTTGTTCCATATTTCAGCTGCTCCTGGAGGACACATGGGGTCATCCTTGATACCTAATTATTCCTGGCCCACATGGCCAAACAGTTGTCAGGTTCTGCTGGTTCCACCTCTAAATGTCTCATGTGTATTCATTGTTTTCTAAATCTCCTGCTATCTACTGATCTGCACCATTATTAAGTCACCCAGACAATCTGTCCTCCTAAATTATCTCTCTGTGTCTCTTCTTATCCTCATCTAAGCAATATGTTCATGAAATTAATATTTTGAAAATCCAAATTAGGTCATATTACCGATTTCAAAGTTTTTGGTGTCTTCCCAGCAGGATGAAGATTATGATTATTAACCTGAACTATACACAGCCTTCCTGATTGGAACAGGACAATTTAGGCTAGTCCTAAATTGTGTCCTGTCTGTATTACTCCCATACTCCTGTCAAACTGGATTCACTTTGGTTCTTCAACTGTATCATGCTGAGCTGAGACCAAGATAATTTCAAATGGGAGAAAAGATATCTCTGCAGATGGCCACATGGACAGGTAATGACCCAATACCAGCACCAGAGAATTCCTCCTGTCCCAAAGCCTTAACATGCTATAAGCACCCAATACATAGGAAAACATCCTAGAAATAACTGAGATTTATTTTTCAATACCTGGTGGAATGATGGTTTTAAATGGACAATATGTCATTCAGAAATTGGGTATTCTAATCTCTAGAAATAGAGACTGGACATAACAGTTGCTCAAACAGCATAGCATCTCTGCCTTCTTTTTTTTTTTTAATCTACATATCATGCCTTTACTCCATTTTAAGTGTAAAATTAAATGCTTATTAGTAAATTTACCAAGTTGTACAGCTAAACACATAAATCAATTTTAGAGGATTTCCTTCCCCCTATTGAAACCCCTAATGCCCTTCACCAACTACATTTCAAGCATGCCCCTCCACTCCATAGTGCTCACCACATCCCTCAGATGTGGGTCTACCCCCTCTCCCCGAATTCGTACTGAACACCGCCACCATTTGTGCACCATAGTGTTAATCAGTCAGAACCAATTTGATGGCGAATACAAGCGGGGCCCATTTTTCCTGTCTTGTGTCACTTCACTTTGAATAATGGGCTTAAACTTAATCCAAGACAATATAAGTGGTGCTAGCTCACTGTCATTTCTTAAAATTGAATAATATTCCATTGTAAACATATACCAAATTTTAA
>CAUYRT010063998.1:0-14087 GCA_963574885.1 Lepilemur ruficaudatus | reverse complement strand
GGCCTATGCTTAGGAATTCATATGGCATCACTTCTGTAACATTCTATTGGTCACAATAATTCACAAGGCCAATTGAGAAATAAGAGGTAGGGAAATAGACTCTTTAATAGGGTTCTCTAGAGAAACAGAACCAATATGATGTGAAGATGATTTATTATGAGGAATTGGCTTGCATTATTATGGAGGCTGAGAAGTCCCACAATCTGCCATCTGCAATTTGGAGACCCAGGAAAGCCAGTGGTGTAATTCAGTCTGAGCCCAAAGGCCTGAGTATCAGGGGAGCTGATGGTATAAATCCTAGTCCAAGGGCAGGAGAAAATGAGATGAGATGTTCCAGCTCAAGCAGTGAGGCAGGAAAAAAAAGGGAGGGGGCAAATCCCTCCTTCCTCCACCTTTTGTTCTGTTCAGGCCGTCAGTGGATTGGATGGTGCCTTCCCACATTGGGGAAGGCAATCTACTCTACTGAGTTCGCAGATTCAAACTGACATATGAAATTAACTGTCATAGACTCTGCCTCTTGTTGGGAGAAGTTGCAAAGAATTTATGGCCATGTTTAACCTCCCACAGATAACTGCAAAAATCCTAAAGTAAATACAACATTTGATAATTAATTAATGAAAGCAACATAGCAGGAACAAGATACAGATACCCAGTATTACCATTTCTACTCAATAAATTACTAGAGGTAGGCAAGAAAAAGACATGAAACTTACAAAATCCAAAAAATGGCCAAAATATTAGAATTAATAAGGAAATTTAGCAAGGGTGCTAGCTTCAAGACCAACATACAAAATAAATTGTATTTCTATATACTGGAAACAATTAGAAAATACAATTTTACCATTTAAAATAACCTAAAATATCAAATGCCTAGAATAAATCTAACAAAGATGTGTGCAATCTCTATATTTAAAACTATTAAAACATTATTAAGAGAAATTACAGACATCCAAATAAATGGAGAGATACATTATTTTCATGGATTGGAAGATTCAACCCTATATGATACTATTATTAGTTTGCCAAGGCTGCTATAACAAACTACTACAAACTAGTTGTCTTAAAACAACATAATTTATTATCTCACAGTTCTTGAGTTTAGAAGTCCAAAGCGTGATCATTAGGGTCACGCTTTCTGTGAAACTTGTATGAGAGAATCCTTTCTTGCCTCTTCTAGATTTTGGAGTTTGACAATCTTTAGCATTCCTTGGCAACTGCAGTACTTCAATCTCTGCTTCCATTGTTATATGGTGCTTTCCTCCTGTGTGTGTGTTCTATGTCTTTTTTCCTCTTATAAGAACACCAGTCATATTGGATTAAGGGCCCACCTTACTCCAGTATGGCCTCATCTTGATTTTATATCTACAATAACCCTATATCCAAATAAGGTCACATTCTGAGGGGTAGGATTTACAAATATCTTTGTAGGGGATGCAATTCAACACAATGAATAACAAATGCCAATTCTCCAAAACAGGTATACTACTTCTATGCAGTGCTAAACAAAATCCCAACCGATCCTAAACTTTATAAGGAAAGTTTTGTCACAATTGATGAGCTGATTTACAAATTTACATGAAGATGTAAAGGACCAAAGAAAGCCAAGACAATCTTGAAGGACATAATGGGAGAAAGGACTTTTTCTATAAGGTATCAACATTTATTATAAAGCTGTTACAGAAATTAAAACAGTGTGGTATTTCTATAGAGACAAAAGTAATAGACTACCTAGTCCTGAGACAAACCCACAGATATATAGTTAATTTATATATGACAAAAGTGTCAATGCAGAGCAAGCTTTTCAAAAATAGAGCTTAATCAATTTAATATTCACATGGAAAAGAGGAAATCTGACTTATCTCACACCACACATAAAACCCAACTTCAGGTGGATTACAGATCTAAATGTGAAAGAGAAAGTAATAACACTTCCAGAAATTTCCTACCTTTGGTAGGAAAATATTTCTTTTTTTAGGAAAATGCTTCTTAATGGACCCAAAAAACACTATAAAGGTCTTTTATGTTCATCAAAAGACACCAATAATAGAGTGAAAAGACAATCTACCAAATAGGAGAAGATATTTTCAGTATCTACAGTAGTACCCCCGTTATGAACAGGGGATGTGTTCCAAGATGTTCCACAGATATCTGAAATTGTAGGTAGTACTGAACCCTATATATAGTATGTTTTTTCCTGTACATATATACCTAAGATAAAGCTTAATTTATAAATTAGGCACAGTAAGAGATTAACAACAATAACTAATAATAAAACAGAACAATTACAACAATATACTTTAATAAAAGTTGTTTAAAACTTACCCTGTTTGGTACTGGAATTTTTCATATAACATTTTCATATGGTGATTGACTGCAAGTAACTGAAACTGCAGAAAGTGAAACTGTAGATAAGGAGGGGACTACTGTATACTCAAAAAGGACTTGTCTTAGTCCATCCTGCTTGCTATAAGAAAGTACCACAGACTAGATCATTTATAAATAATAGAAATTTATTTCTCATGGTTCTGGAGGCTGGGAAGTCCAAGACCAAGACACGAGCAGATTGGATGTCTTGTAAGGGCTCACTCTCTGATTCCAAGGTGGAACCTTGTTGCTGTCCTCTGGAGAGGACAAACACTGTGTAATCATATGGTGAAAGGATAAAAGGGCAAAAGGGGTGAACCCATATGAAGCCTCTTTTATAAGACCATTAATCCCATTCATGAGGGATATGGTTTGGATGTTTGGCCCCTCCAAATCTCATGTAGAAATTTGATCCCCAGTGTTAGATGTAGGGCCTGGTGGGAGGTGTTTGGGTCATGGGGGCAGATCCCTCATGAGTGGCTTGATGCCTTCCCTGTAATAATGAGTGAGTTCTCACTGTATTAGTTCCTGTGAGAGCTGGTTATTTAAAGGAGCCTGGCACCTCTCTCTTGCTCTTCCCTCTCTCCTGCTCCTTTTCTCACCATGTGATGAGCCTGCTCTCTCTTTACCCTCCACCTTAATTGGAAGGTTTCTGAAGCTCCCACCAGAGGCAGATATTGGTGCCATGCTTCTTGTATAGCCTGCAGAACCATGAGCCAAATAAACCTCTTTTCTTTATAAATTACCCAGTCTCAGGTATTCCTTTATAGCAACACAAAATGGACTAACACAATGAGTGTGGAATTCTCATGGCCTAATCATCTCCCAAAGGCTTCACTTCTCCTCTTTGGGTTTAAGTTCCAACATATGAATTTTGAAGGGACACATACATTCAAACCACAACCGGACTCATAACTAGAATACATACCATAAAAAAATGACAGACAATCCAATACAAAAATGAGTAAGAGACTTGAACAGGTACTTTAAAGAGAGGATATCCAGATATCCAAAAACATGAAAATGGGTTTAACCTTATTAGTAACCTGGGAAATGCAAATAAATACCACAGTGAGATACCACCATACCTCCACCAGAATAATTATAATTCAAAAGATGTATGGTAGTAATTATTGGTAAGGATGTTGGGCAACTGAAATAGTCATACATGGCTGGTGGGGAGTGTAAACCGAAACAACTACATTATAAAATTCTTTGGCATTGTCTACCGAAGTTTCACATATACATAACAAACTAATTCACTGCTGGATATAGCCCCAATAGAAATGTGGGCATATGTGCCACTGTTAAATAAAAATTACAGGAGGCTGTTGTTTTTGACTAAGCTCCTGTGCTAGGTCCCAATAGACCAGACTAAAAATCAAAATGGAATCACTCATGCTGAGGTTCCATATCACATAACCGAAACTAAGTTGTTACCTGACTCCCTAGAAATCAAGGGGATGGGGGGGGCAGGGAGAGAGCGAGAGAGAGATAGATAATAACAGCCTGATTTCCCAAACAGGCCAGTTTTAATCAGCATGATAATAAAGTTCCCCCTGCTTTAATCCATATATATATATGTAAAATGAAGTAACCTATGTTAACCGACCAGTTATTTCTCTATTCTTGTTTCCTTGTTCCTGCTTTACAAGGAAAATAACTTTGAGATGACCAATCCCTTTTTTATTTTTTGTTTCTGTTTTCTTCAGCCCTTCTTTGTCTATAAAACCTACTTCCTCTGCTCAGCTTATTGGAATACTTATTTATATCTTATGGAATGAAGTGTTGCCTGAGTCTAGAATCACAAATAAAGCCAATTGAGATCTTTAAACTAAATTTGCTGTAAGTTTGTCCTTTAATACCACAAAAGACAAGAATGTCCACAGGTGCATTACCCCTAATAGCCCAAAATTGTAAATAACTCAAAATGTTTACCAATAGTAGATGATTATATTGTAGCATATTTGTACAAGGGAATACTATACAGCAGTTAAAATGAACAAACGGCCACACAAACCATTAATGTATCTCTGAAACAATGTTGAATTAAAAAAAAAAAAGCCAAGTCTTGATTTTGGGCAAGTTAATCTCTTCTTTTATATCTCAAAGATAAAAATGTATACCTCTTAGGGTTGCGGTGAGGATTAAATGGGATGATACATGTCAGGTATTTAGCAAGCACTTGGCTTAATAAATATCAGATATTTGTTTATTACCATGTTCTCTCAGCAGGCCACCTTTCTGGAAATGGGCATCAAAGAATAATGTAGCATACCTACAGCACCTTCCAATGTCCCTGAAGTTCTTCCCTAAACCCCATCTTTCCTCCATCTTTTCACAACTGAGCCAGGGTCTCTTTAAGAAGTCAACCATAACTGAGGAAAGAGGAATGCTGGGAAGGGCCACACAGCTCGGGTCTGGGGCATGACGGGAAAGGTGGGCGGAGACTAGGGCTGCGCACGCGCAGCTGGCCGGGTGTTGCGTTGCGATGGATCAGGCGGAATTCCAGTAAGTGGAAATAATCCGCGTCCAGGCGCGGGGGGCTTGGGTCCTATTCCCGGTTCTCCGCTTGGTGCATCTCCCGGGAGCAAGGAGGCGTCTGAAGGTGGGTGCGGCCGCGGTGGCACCGGAGGGGCGGGCGGGGCGGGGGCCGCGCCACGTGACGAGGCGGCGCGGGCGGGGGCGGCGCCAGGCGGGCTGTGGGGCTGTGCTGCTGCTTTCGCCTAGGGACGCGGTGACAGGCACTTGCGGGTCCCGTGCTCTCCCATGGAGATTGCGTTTCCTCGTTCGTCCTCAGTGACGGGCGTGGGAATTCTTGGTGGGAACGAGAATTTCGGAACGCATGCGATACTCAGAGGAGGGCTGCGCGCCCGTAGATTGTTGTGACTGTGGCAAGTGGTCAAAAGTTCTCATCGTTTTTCAGAACTGACTTTTAAACCAGCTGTGCCTTTCCGTGCCTGGCTTGACTGTTTGGTTAAAGACAACTTTGGAGAGGTTTTTTTTTTGTTGTTGTTTGTTTGTTTGTTTTTAAATTTCAGGTTTAATTCCTTCTGATTAGTACGTTTACTTTTAGGGGAAGGGAATCTACTGAGTGGCCAGTAGACTTTCTTGTCTACAGGAAGGCGATTGTGAAGCGGGGCTCAGAGAGGCCTGACCCTCACGGAGACCCTGAAAGTTGTAGGTGACCCACTTTACGAAAGGGCATACCTATTGTTCACTTGCGATGGATGCCGTCTTGATTTCTTATCCAGCCTTAGGCCAAGAAATTGGGTCCTTAGGGAGGTCTCTGGTGAGGGCTGAGTTAGAGGTAAGGGCAGGGAGGTGGTTGTGTCCCGCTTTAAGAAATAATAGCTGACTTGGGCCTCTAAATACTAATTCTCATGGAGTCAGAAACTGTTTCTTGAGTCCATTCTTCTCAGAGCTTGGTAACTCCCTCCGTGTCTTGGTCTGCTAGCCTCATTCCCCTCAACTGCTTTCAACGTATATAAAAGACCAGAGTGCTTGTCTTTAAAGATATTAGAGAAGTGGGAACTATTGCTGGAAGACTGTTTTGTTATGTGAAGGTGGCTACTAAAGGAGCAGTATGCAGGTAGAGAGAGAAAAAAAGCCAGAAGTGTTGCTTTTCAAATGCTCAGCCTTGAAGCCTTCTGCTCAACACAAAGCTTTTAATATAGACAAACATGTAGAAAAAAGAATAAACCTGAATACCAGTCTTTTATGTTGTGTTTTAGGTGTCCAGCGACTCATTACCCAGAAGAATCTATTAGTTTTAGCTTGGGGAACTCCTTGATATAAAAAATTAGAATGAAGGAACCTTTGGATGGTGAATGTGGCAAAGCAATGGCACCACAGCAGGGGCTTCTGGACAAAATTAAAGAGGAACCTGACAATGCTCAAGTAAGCATTTCAACTTGATCTAAAAAAATGTTCTAATTCCTTTTCTGTCTGGTGAATTGAAAATTTTATTTAGGCAGTATTTGGTTTATAAATTAAAATAACGCAAACTGACTTTATTTCCCCATTCAATAGGTAAATCAGGTTTTTTGCTGTTTAAGTGAAAGTTCTTGGTAACTATGTGATATTTCTTTTTGTAAAAGGAAAATAATGTGGGATATCATTTTTCCATACTTGGTACTTTAAAAAAAAATTCTCTTGTGTCTGATAGTAGTTTCCTTTAAGTTAAGTATTATGGTCAACTCCGTGCCAGGCTCTGGGGATCCAGGAGCGAGCAAAGTCAGCTTAGTCGCCTTCCTTGTAGAGATTGTTGGTTAGTAGAGAGGAGAGAGATTGCACAAGTAATTGATCAAATAATATATATAATTACAAACTATGACAAGTGCTCTGGAAGAAAAGCCTAAAATGGGGAATCTGACCTAGGTTTGGTTAGGGGCTCGGGGTTGTGAATGGCTAGGAAAGGCCTCTCTGAGGGAAGGATTTGTAGGCTGAATTATGAAGAATGAATTGATTAGGCAAAGGTCATGGAGGAGAGTGTTCTAGACAGAAGGAATTGTGAATAGGAAAGCCCTGAGTTGGAAAGAAGCATGGTTCTTTTGAAGAATTGCAGGACCAGTGGGCCTGGAGCAGAAATGGTATGAAAATGGTAATGATGGTAATGATCATAACAGCAACAACAATAATAGATGGTATTAATATATCAACATGTACTGTATATCATAATATGTGACATTAATATTAACTTATTAATACAGGTGCTTAAGAGTATGTCAAGCATCATTCTCAAAACCATATTATTAGATAACTGCACTCATGTTTATAGCAGCACTATTCGCAATTGCAAAGATATGGAATCAACCTAAGTGTTCATCAACAGATGATTGTATAAAGAAAATGTGGTATATATACACAATGGAATACTATTCAGCCATAAAAAAGAATGAAATCATATCTTTCGCAGCAACATGGATGGAACTGGAGGCCCTTATCTTTAGTGAAACAACTCAGACACAGAAAGACAGAAACTGCATGCTCTCACATATAAGTGGGAGCTACATAATGTGTACACATGGAAACAGTGTGGAATGATGGACAATGGAAACTCAGAGAGGTGGTGAGGGGTGGATGATGGGAGGTTGCTTGGTGGGTACAATGTGCATTTTTTTCAGTTATGTGTGCACTGAAGGCCTTGACTTCACTGCAATGCAATATATCAGTGTAGCAAAATTGCACTTGTACCCCATGAATTTATGTATATAATAATAAATGGAGAAAACCCCACATTATTATCCCCATTTTACAGATGAGGAAACCAAAACACAAAAAAGTCAAACAGATTACCACGGATCATGGTTAGTAAATGACAATGACTGGATTCAAATTTAGTTGGTCAGACATCAGAGCCGGTGCTATCCTGCTTCTGTGATAAGGCTCTGTACGTAGTTTGAAGCCAGATCATGCAAAACCTAGTGGGCTTTGTTACGAATTTTGGTCTTTATGTTAAAATCAATGGGAAGCCATTGTAGGATTTTAAGTGGGAAGTAAGATGAAACAGATTTGTGTTTGGAAAGATCATTCTGGCTACCCCTTAGGGAACCAGATTAGAAAGCACAAAAATCAATGTGGAGAGACTAGCTAGTTTTTTTGGCAAGAACATTTTTTTCTTCTTGAGCAATTCTTTTGCTTTATACTCTATAGTTACTGGCTTTATTGTATAAGCAAAGCAATATTTTAAAATAATAGCTATTAATATAATAAATAATATAAATAAAAGATAATAAAATAATAAAAAAATAGTATTTTATTTTTCATACCATCTCACAGGCAGTATCATTCCAGCACAGGGATGTCAGAAAGTTTTTGTTTCACTCATGAACTCCATGCCTTCCTAGAGTGCTGGGCTGAGAAGGGTTCTGAGAAGGGTACTGTCTATAGGATGTGGGCAGGTGGCACATGTCAGGGTGGTATCCATGACACTTATTTTCCCTCCAGATGGTAAATTCTTCCTCTTTCTCTGCCGAAAGTAACCGTTTGTTTGCCAGGTTCTGTGGATTCTACCTTTTAAATGTTTTTTGAATCTGTCCCTTTATTTTTCTCCCTATTTCATTATTTGTCATCTGGACTTTTTTATAATAGTTCCCTACTCATTGTTCCTTTAGTCACATACCCTATGAAAACACTGTGCAGTGATGCCATTATACTCTATAGATCTGATATTATTCCTCTTAAAGACTCTTGTCTCCTCTTGTTTGATAAAGCATACATTTTTTAGTGTGACATCCATCTATCATGTTTAAGCTTTTGTTTCCCTCTTCAGTGTCATCACTCATTCTTTCTGCCTTTTGTAATCTCTGCTCCTGCGAACTATTTGCAGTTCACTCAGTTATCTTTTGTTCAATTTTATTTCCTTTCCTTTGCATATGCCATTTCTCTGCCTGTGGAAGAAGAAATAAACTAAGTAGGCTGGCAAAAATTTTCTCTTCTTTTAAGACATAGTTTAACTGTCACTCAGAGGTAGAATTAGCCATTCTTTTTTCTCCCTATTATATAGGAAAAATACAGTGCATTCACTTTTATTACCGCATCTACAGGTCAATGAAGTTTGTTTTCATACTGATCATACTAATGCTGCATTTCACTCCTCTCCCACCATTTATACACTAGACTGCAGTTTCTTTAAAGGCAGAGATTATTGGTCTTATTTGACCTGAATCCCCAATTCCTGCTGAACTGACTGGCACAAAGTACATGTTCAATAATTGGAATAAAAGAGCCTCTGTTTTACGGATAAGGAAACCGAGCCTGCAGGAATAAGTGACTTTACCAGCCATGTTAAAACTGTGATACAAACCGGTTTGTTTTTATTCCAGATCCAGTATTTCTTCCATTATACCTTGCCAGAAATATATAAACTTAATAAATATGTTAATTGTTTTTTCTGAATATAAAAATTGTGTGATATTGAAAATCTCCCTAACAGCTTAGATTGTAAATTTATCTGGATAGGGACCTCTTCAGTTTTCTTTGGTTTATATTAATGCTTTCACGTGAATAGGCTATATTTTTTCATGATATAGGGTATGGACTATGATAGAAAGGCCAACTGAACAAATCGTGCTATTTTCCATCTTGCATTGATGAATCACATTTGACTATTGGCAAATAGACAAGAAATCAAAAATGTTTAATATTTTCTGATATATAAGAGTCTACTCTGGGTATTAAAGTTATAGTTGAGCTCTTGTTCATTCATTCAGTGAGTTTTTATTCCTGTTTGCTATAATCCTTAACACTTGGACACTGTTTTAAGTTTAAGCAGTTTACTTTTGATGCTCACAACCCTAAGTACTCTTTCTCTTTCCACCTTACATATGAGGAAGCAGAGACATAAATAATAACTTGTTAAAGGCCACACAAATGATTGAACCAGTAAATGATTGAACCAGGTTGTGTACCCCAGCAGTCTGGTTCAAAAGCTCAAACCCTTAACCAGGATGATAAGCTGTATTAGTTACTTTGCTTTCAGAAGAGCTACGAAGGTGAAAAGATGGGGCCTCTGCTCTTAAGGCAATTGATAGTGTAATGGAGAGGAAAGTTATTGGAATGAGAGGGGAAGTATGTGTTGAGAGACTGTACCTTGCTAGAAGCTATGCTAAGCCTGTCTTTAGCATTCTCATTTAAACCCTACAACCATATGAGGAGGGTATCCTTACCCTGTTTTATAAGTGAGGAGACTAAGGCAAGGAGAGGTTAAGTAACTTATTCAAACTTCAAGGAGCGTCAGAGCTAGAATAGGAACTTAGTTTTAACTGACTTTAAATTTGTATTCTTTGTGTCACCTCTGTGCAGATAGAAAATAATAATATTATGTTTTGCTGGTAAAAAAAAAATGCATAAGGTGCATTGGGAGTGTAGGGGAAGGAGCCCTAAATCTTTTTGGGAAGGAAAAGAAGGATTTACAGAGCAGGCAGCAATCAAGTTATAACAAATGATTACGAGTTTCAGACGGAGAAAACAGCCTGTGCCAAGTCATGGAAGGCTAAGGGAATGTGGTGTGTTTAGCAGTTGAGTATTTCAAGAGAATAAAGTGGGAGAGGGAATAGGTTTTTTTTTTGAGACAGAGTCTCGCTCTAGCTTACTGCAACCTCGAACTCCTGGGCTCAAGTGATCCTCCTACCTCTGCCTCCTGAGTAGCTGGTCCTACAGGCGCATGCTGCTGTGATGCACGGCTGATTTTTCTAGTTTTAGTAGAGATGGGGTCTTGCACTTGCTAAGGCTGGTCTCGAACTTATAAGCTCAAGTGATCCTCCCACCTTGGCTTCCAGCGTGCTAGCATTACAGACCTGAGGCACTGTGCCCGGCCAAGAGAATAGATTTTTAAATATTTAGGTAGGATTGATCAAATTTAGAGATTGTATATGAGGCTAGATGGACAAAGAGAAGAGTCCAGGAATACTTACAGGTTTCTGGTGATACAGTTTACTGAGGGGGTAGAATAGAATTTTGGGGGAAAATAAGTGTGATTTTGGATCTGTTGTGTTTAAGGGGCTTTTGGGACATTCAAGTGGTAATTTACACTAGGAGGCATCTGGGATTTAGAGATTAGAAAGTTATCTACCTGGAGGTTTAGAACTCCCAGAAAAAATGTAGGCTGCAGGGTTAAATTTGATTATCACATAAATAATGATAATTTTTATATGTTACATGTAATACTTGGAATATACTTATTCTGAAAATTATCTGTGATTTAGCCAAAATTCAAATTTAACTGAGTGTTTTGTATTTTTGTTTACTAAATCTAGCAACCCGATATGTGATAGTTGAAGCCACGAATGTGGATGAGATTGTTCAGAGAACAAAAGATGAGAGTAGAGCTCAGAGTAGAAAGCTGGAAAGTGGGTTAATTTAGGGCTTCAAAGTAGTCTCCCAACCAGCAGCTTCAGCATTACTTGGGAACTGGTTAGAAATGTAAGTTCTCCTACTGATTCAGAAACTCTGGGGCTGGAGCCCAACGATCTATGTTTTGACAGGACCTCCAGGAAGTTCTGATGCCACTGAATTTGGGAACCATTGATTTTAAGGGTGAATATAGGAAGATCAATGAAGGATGCTGTCTTAGTATCTTAGTCATTTGCTGCTATAACAAATTACCATAGACTGAATGGGTTATAAATAACAGAAATTTATTTCTCAAAGTTCTGGAGGCTGAAAGTCTGAGATAAGGATGCCAGCATGGTTGCATTCTGATGAGGACCCTCTTCTGGGTTGCAGACAGCCAACTTCTTGTTTTTCTTTATATTTCAGGATATTATGGGGGTATAAACATTTTGGTTACGTTTATGACTTTGCCTAACCCAAGCCAGGATTAGAGGCGTGCCCTTCCCCCATACAGTGCTTAGAAATACCATTTGATCCAGCAATAGCACTACTTAGGCATCTACCTAAAGGACCAAAAGACATTCTATAATAAAGACATCTGCACTCGAATGTTTATGGCAGCCAACTTCTTATTGTAGCCTTCCATGGTAGAAAGAGAGCTAGCTTTCTGGCCTCTTATAATGATACTAATGCCATTCATGAGGGCTCTACCCTCGTGACTTAATTATCTCCCCAAAGCCCCATCTCCAGATAGCATCATTAGGGTTTCAATATAGGAATTTTGGGGAGACACAGACATTCAGTTCATTGTAGTTACTAAAAAGTAATGAAGTAACAGAACCACAAGACAGTGGAATCATTGGTGGTGTCAGATGTGTATGAGAGGCCAGTTAAGATAGAAGCTTAAAATTTGGATCCAGTCAAAAGGACACACTCAGGGATCCAGAAGGCCACATGTGGCCCCAAGGCTGCAGGTTCCCAGCCCCTCTTAAAACCGTTTCAGTTGAAACGTTAGCCCGATTGCACTGAGTTTAGGAGGGAATCAAACTGAGGAAGTAGCGAAGGAATGAAGCATGTGCTTTTTCTATAAGTTTGGTTGTAACGGGAGGGAGAAGGGAGGGCAGTAGTTCCTAAGGGACCAGATCATTGTAAGCTGAGAAGAGACCAGTATAGAGATGGAGAGATAGGATGGAGTGCCGAAAGGAGGGAGAGGGAAAGGGCTCCAGAACAACAAGCACTATTTTAGCTATAGCCAAGAGGGTTGCCTTTTCCTATAAGATAGGATAGTTTGCTGATTAATTTGTAGATATGGTGGTGGGAGGAATCAGGATTTGGAGTTCTTAGTTGCTTCTTTTACTTGGTGACATTGAGGTATCAGTGAGCAAACATATGTGGGGCTGGAACTTGAGAGCTGTGACTGTTTAGAACAGTTACTTTGTGAAGTAAAATAAATGGATCAGGGAAATATAACAGGAATATTCGAAAAATATTAGAAATTGGGTTGATGATAAGGCAAGGTAATTTTTTATTGAGTCTTAAGCATTCATTTTGGTAATTTGAAGGTGTATATAGTGCTTTTAACTTTTCTTTTTGCATGTGTGTCAATAGATAAATGTTATTTAAGTATAATGGTTAAGAACATCCATTTCAGATTGAGTGGACTTAAATTCATTCATTCAACAAATGTTTATTAAATGCCACAGTTATGAAACTAATAATAAGTATAAGAACTAGCATTTCTGTGTGCATATCATGCTTGCTTTTGGCTAACTGTAAGATATCAAGCTACATATTTTATTTATACTAAATCATTTACCTTCCCCAAGCTACCTCCCCCACCCTATGGGTTAGGTAATATTATCTTTATTTTACAGATAAGGATATTGAAACTAAGAAAGATCAAATAACTTATTTAAGAGCCAGGATCTCATCTGTTTCTTTCTGCTGTTAGAACCCATAGTCTCCTTCAGTGTGTCATGTTGATTGACTATGCTGAGCTTTGGGAACACAGAGGTGAAAAAACAGATATGGTCCCTGTCCGTAGTGGACATGGTTCTTTCAGTTTAGTGTGTGTGTAGTGAGGAGGAAGAGGGTTAGGCCTTAATCAAATTATCATCCAAATAAATATGAAATGATGTATTATGGTAAGTGCTATGAGAGAAAGGCGATAGGAGAGACTACAATGGAAAAACTTAATTTCACTTGGGGGCCAGGGTTTGAATTCATTGTAGTAATTATATTGTATTTACGTAGAGTGATAACGGGTTTTGGGACAAAGAGACCTGGGTTTGATTGCAATCTGTGCACTTGCACAAACTTGAGCAAGTTGCTGAACATCTCTAAGCTTCACTTTCCTCATCGATGAGGAAGATATAAGTTCTGCCTTCTCTTGGTGCCATAGTATACATCATGTGAAGTAGTAAATTAATGCAGTGATTCCTAGTTGTTGACATTTAATAGTCTATCTAAAGAAACTTCTAAACCAACTTGTGGAACTGACATAGTCACTTACTTTGCGAAGTAGAAAATAAAAATAGAACTGGCATGTATTATCACCATTGTTTCAAAAAAAGTAAGTCTGTTTTTTAAAACTTTCTGTTTTGAAATATGTGAGATATTTTAACACCAAAAAAAAAAAAATAAGGTGGTTGTGGTCTCAGAATAAAAGACAATCCTTTTCAAGATAGGTATTTATATTTTTAAAAATTTGTTTCATGGGCCGGGTGCTGTGGCTCACGCCTGTAATCCTAGCACTCTGGGAGGCCGAGGCGGGCGGATTGCTCAAGGTCATAAGTTCAAAACCAGCCTAAGCAAGAGTGAGACCCTGTCTCTACTAAAAATAGAAAGAAATTAATTGGACAACTGAAAATATTAGCCAGGCATGGTGG
>CAUYRT010063996.1:0-21213 GCA_963574885.1 Lepilemur ruficaudatus | reverse complement strand
TTAACACATTATAAGGACAGTAAACATCCGTTGACTTTAAATTGTTAAGGCATAAGCTCTGTGAATTCAGAAGAGGGTGACATGCCAGCATTGGCCTGGGAAGTTTCATAGAACAAGTAGGAATTCTCAGAATAGGAAGGTAAAGGTTTTGTACGTGCGAAATAGCTCAAACAATAAGAAGGATTACAGGTGGAATAGCTGAGTGTCTGTGACTCGTAGCAGATCAGCCGTCCTCTCTGAACAGCCCAGAGGGAGGAGAAAAACCTGCAGAGTTGTGGCAGTGAAGGCAGATTATTTTATTAATAGTTGGAGCAAGCGTTTATCTAAAGGAAGTAGAGAATGCCCCGGAGGTGGGTTGGATTTACTGGTGGAAAGGCTTCAAAAACACTCGGTTATCCGTTTTCCAGTTTTTCTCATGTATGTCTATAAAGTACTTTTTCACATGGTTCTCAAACTGTGCACCAAGGCACCGTGGGACACCACAGACACTTGTCAGGGAAGTTGCACAGTACCCACTAGGCACACACCTCTCATTGCAAGTAATCGTAGCTGAGATTGAAATAAAAATGTATTTTTATGTTTAAAAAAAAAAACACACTCGGTTATCTTGTAGGCTGTGGGTGCCGTTTATTACTTTAGAAAGCCATGAAAGTGTAGAAAGATTATGCAGGGTCATCTCTTTCCCTTCGAAAGAGGGAGGCGCGCAGTGGCCCTGCCTTCATTTTTTTATGATCGCATTTGCCTCGGTTTCCTCCGTGTGGCTTTGTGGCTCACATGGCAAACCAGGAAGCCTGGGATTTGGCAGGCAGCCCCTCTGCCGTTGAGCGCCTCACCTTCACGGGCTGGATCTTTCCTTTTGGCACTGCGCTTGACCTGGCTCTAAGTTGTTCTCTGATCCTTTGGGTCCCTGTGCCCTCGTGACTAGTAATGACCCGGAAGGCAGCACCACCCACGCAACAGGTGGTCCTCCAGGGCTGAGTCACCGCCCTGGGAACCGTGCCCTGGTGAGGCCGTCCCAGGCAAACTGGGACTGGGCAGCGGAGGGAGCCTCTCCACCTGGCCGCTGGCTCTGTAGGGCCCTTTCAGGGTGACAGCGCAAAGGAAAAATGGATTTGGGGCAAAACACAAAAAAGTTTTACGCGTGATTATAGCTGTGGTCCCTGGTTGGCCGTTTTATTTCAGCACACCAAAATTATCCATTTACAGATACCTTAAAAAATGGAAATAAAGAAAATTTTAAAATGATGTTTTAAGATTCTGTTTGATCCTGTGAAGTAAGAGAGCTTAAGGAATAACAGGATACGGAGCAGTGTCTTAGCAATTGATGATATAGGAAGTGAGCAATTGGGATTTGGGTGATTTTAGGCACTCTGATGGATTTTTAAAAAAATTGTAATGCTATCTGTTCATTCCCAGAGAAGAGAAAAATGTAATGTTGCTTTTGAAAGGAGGTTTTTTTAAAAAATATATATATAATACATCTATCTTATTCACTACACCAGTGAATAGAGATGACCTCAGTCTAAAAAAGCAAGTTAATCATACTATCTCTCCTTGTCTGGGAAAAGAAGCCTTTATCAAGTAGCAAAAGACGCGGGCAAGTCTGACCACCCAGTCATTTCAGCTGATTAGGATTTTCCAAAAGAACTAAACAAAAAGCTCTCTATATTTTCACAATTGAATAATAACTCTTAGGAAATACTACCAGCTTACTCAGTTCTAATAAGGCCATGAAGAAGTCTGGTGACAATCAGTCAGTTGCCTGAATGCAAATCTTGTACTTGGTTAACTATGCTGTCACTACTGGGAGCTTTCAAAATTGGAGGAAACAGCATCGTATCTCTTGCTTACCGAATATGGAATTTTTTAACTTAAACGTTTAAGTTTTTGTCATTACACATCATGTGCCCAGTTAATTCTGTACAGAGAAAGTGTCTCTAAAGGAAAAAACCCAGTCATTTTCTTGAGCAACTTCCTTGAGCTCTGGGTGTCTGTGCACACTCTGGGGCCAGCCTCAGCCCCTGCCGAGGACCTGTCAGCAAGGCCGTTGAACCCTACTCCTTAGTTGCCAGATTTGCTGTACACTGTGACCTGGAAGTCTGGATTTACTCTTTATATTTCTCTTTACTTGGCGTGAGTACTCAATGTATAAAAAATTGACCACTTAAAAACTTGAATGGCCACAAAGTTTCCTACTTTTTTATGGCAGAAGAGAATTTAGGCAAATTCTGCTAGAAACAAAAACCAGGTCCTGGTTCCTACAACCTTTATGATTTCAGATCACTGAAAAGCTGAATCAAAACACATTGTTGGTGAGTTAGAGGTCAGTTGATTGTAGAATCCATTCCAGTCAAAAGACTCTGTGGAGTCGTTGGATTTTGGAGTATTGTTTGGGGGAGGAGGACTTTAAAAGGAGAGGAGCTTATTATTTATTTTGTAACCTGCGTGGGGTGGAAGAACCAACCGGCTTTTGGATAGAGGTCGCAAATCCTGGTGCACATAGTCGAAAGATTAATGAGCATTTAACACCGAGTTAAATATCCCCAGCCCTTATCAAAGCTGTGTAAATAGCGCGAATGTGACAGCACTAAACACTGAAGCCGTTAGAAGGTGCTTGGGAAGTACTCAGGCGCTGATGAGTTAATAAAAAGACAGAGACGTCCAGTAAGCAGTTCCCGCTGGGCACGGGTTTGTTTATCCTGCCTTTCTGAAGTCGGAGCCAACATTCTTAATGGTTTTGAATGATTCAGAATATTTCTTTTTTGGCAGGACCAATTTCCACACATGGGCTTATGACTAAAACCCCTTAGGTGAGGTCCAAAGCAGAAACCAGCCTTGCACTTCATGTCATATTTTAGAATCGTCTTATTTTAGAGCAAAAGGAGAACTGTCAGGCACAGCCTGCTTATTTCGGACGTGAAGAGACGGAAGCAGGGAGGCTTTGGCCTGCCATTGGTCACGGGGCTGCGGGAGAGGCCAGCTTGAGCCAGGCCCCTGGGTCTGGAGCCCAGGACTCCTTCCTCGGCACCGTGCGGCGCCCCGTCCAAACCTCAGGACGAGGTGCCAGCATGTCCTTGGCCTCCTGCTGAAAGAGGCAGCCTGCTCTTTGAGGATTGTTTAGAAAATGACTTAAGTCAGAAAGGAGAACTTCGTTTTTTACAAAATGAAGCAAATTAGTTACTTGCCATAGGCAGCGTTTTCAAAACATCCTTTGTCAGTGTGTTGTAAATTTATTAGCTCCTGGACAGAAACAAGACTAAGAACATTTCTGTCTATATGCCAAAATGAGAGATTCGATATACCTCTTTTTTCTTTTTTTTGGATGAGAGTTCACTTATGCCACACTAGTTCTTAATAAAACAGACTCTGAATCCTTACCACAGGAGAAGGAATTGAGCAATGTTCTAAGTACATGTTGTACTCTTTGAGGCAGTGAGTAAATGTAACATTTAGAAGATGCTCTAGAAGCTGGAAAGTGCCTCTTGGGAACAGAGTAGAGGGAGAAATGGCAGAAAGGACTAGACAGAGAAGTCGAATCAACGGGAGGAGGAGGAGGACTTAGGAGGAGCCATTGACACACCCCCTTTCTGCTTGTCTGGGGACTTCAGGGGTCACGAGCTCCACCTGAGAGGACTCATTTCCTCATAAAGCAGGGGGTGAGCCAGCCGACCCCTGCTGTGCCCTGTCCCGAGAGCCAGCGTCCGGCCATGTGTGGCGTGCCCAGAAAAGGACCTGAGCAGGTGCTTGGCCCCCACCACGTGCTGTGCTGTGCCAGCTGCTTCCTCGACAAGTGCAGGGGACCACGGTGCTGCCTTTATTTGTGTGAGGGACAACAACTGAGCCAAGAGTGTAAGTAATTTGTCTAAGGAAGCGAAGCAAGTCAGAGAAACGGGACTTCCACCCAGATCTCTCTGCCCAGAGAGCCCCGCTGTGGCGTCAGTCCTACACCTGCTTTTTCCAGGTAGCATTTAAGCAACTGTCATTTACTGCTGTCTAAAAAATTTTTATTTTAATGGCATGATTATTACAGAGTGTGTTTTCCCCCCAGAGTGTAAACCAAGTGTGTTGTAAATACCAAGTTAAGCATCTCCAGCATGATCTTTTAGTAGGAGGAATTGTTCCCTGGTCCTAGAAACCATGCCATCTTTTCCCTCTGCCCAGTTCGTGGAAACAATGTGTAAAAAAAAATTACCTTGTGTTTAGCTTCTAGTATGATTTTGGAGATAAATAACAGTATTTTCCCCCATCATCTATACTGTCTTCATTTTTAAGATAAGTGCTTTATTTTAAAAAGCTACTAAGGAGAAGAATCTGGCTGTGTTAGCGCCACCAGTGTGTCCAGAATGGCCTGTTGTCAGATCACTCTTCCGGGGAGGCAGAGCTGCTCACGTGTTCGGTGGAGGAGAGCGTGCCTCTTCTGTGCCGGGCTGAAATGGTTGGATGTTTTTCTTCTTGCTTTGTTGTATTGGTGTGTACTTAAAAAATTATTGATCCAGCAAATGTTTCAAATTGAAGCCATGGATAAAATTTTCCTAACAGAAAATCACACGGTAATTTGGGAAAATGGGACAGACAGCATGTGTGTTGTTTTCTTCTCTAGATCTTTATGTTCGTGTTGGTTTAGAACGCCCTCTAACCCTCCCTTGCTGCTTCCCTTGAAGTGGGTTCCTTATTAATAGCCTCCATATGCGAAGGGAACAGATTCCAGGTAGAGACTTTGAGTTAGGTCCCTGCCTAACCGAATGCCCCGTCCTCTTCTCTGTTCATCAGGCTGAGTTCACCATGTACCTGCAGTTACGTGGAGAACATCCTAGCTGTGCATGGGCAGGTCGCTGCAGTAGTTCACTCCCAGTGTGAGTGTCATTCAGGGTCCTGTGACGTCATCATCCCCCTTCTGCCTTCTGAAGGAGCTGCGGTTGGGGAAGGGGGTTCATTTTGAGCCCAGGGGCATTTCAAAGGGTATTATTTAATCTGATCTCTGTCTCCAGCCAAAACTGCTCTGCAGACAAAAGAGTACCTTTTCTATTAGTGAACACTATTAAGGTTTGTGAGAAAGGGGACCCCATCCCCTGTGGGACCACACCCCATCTCCTGTTGCTCATACATCTGTGGAGATGGGGGATAGAAGGCCCTTGGGAAACCTGACCCCAAAGTCTGGTGCCTTACCTGTAGGCCTCCAGAGCCCTGGAGTTCCCTGTCATGGTGTTTGCCCCAGGGTAATCACTATTGTCTGTTCGCTGGTCTCTGTCCCCTCCTGGCTGGTGAACCCCAGAAGACTGGCCCCATGTCCTGTCACTCATGTGTCTCCATCAGTACTTCCCACATGTCAGGTCTTCACAGACACTCCTCTCACCTCCTGCCATCCCTGATCCCAGATGACTTACAGTGCGTGCGTGTGTGTGTGTAGGGGGTGCACCCTTGGGTGCTCTCTCGCACACACCTCCTGCTATCCTGTCATCTCAGTTTCTGGCTGTCAAACTTCTCAAAGACAGTGGCTTTGCCCCATCCACCATGGTCTTCAAGCCCCTACTACCTCAGACATGGTTTTCATGTCCTCTCCCCAGAGTATTCCCTTTTCCCACCTGCCCAGGCCACCCCTGGTGAGCCCAGCTCAGGCCCCTGTCCTCTGCTGACTGACCGATCCCTCAGCCTGCCGCAGGCCCATCCAGTCCCAAGTAACACTGGAGCACTTTCTTTGTCCCTGTGCACTAGATATCATTCCACAATTAGATTATAAGGTCACGTAGAAACGTATCCACATCATCTACTTAGGTTCTTTTCTGGCAGTGTCTAGCACAGTGCTGGGCCCTTGGGGGGAGTCAGAGAGCACACTTACTGCCTGTCTTTAAGAGGTCTGTCCTGCGTTTGGTTGGAATGGCTGTGACTCTGCAGCGTTGCCATTGGCCAATCCCTCCAGGCAAGTTGAGATGTGTGCCTCCCATGAACATGGCTCATGGCGCCTCCTGTTTGCTCCTGCCACGCCCTGTGGCTTCCATGGGCACCCTTGTTCCTCCATCACCATTGTTTATGTGTTTACTTACACTGGACTCGCTCTCCAGTTTGCTCTCGTGTCCTCTGGGCTCCTGGTAACTCCGTGACTCAGTGGTGAGTGAGTGGACAGATAGATCCAGGTGGAATATCCTGATCCTGGTTTCAGATCGTATCTGTCTTTTCCGAGAC
Organism: Lepilemur ruficaudatus; assembly: GCA_963574885.1. NCBI lineage: Eukaryota > Metazoa > Chordata > Mammalia > Primates > Lepilemuridae > Lepilemur > Lepilemur ruficaudatus. Next base: position 15,033 of record CAUYRT010063996.1, on the reverse strand, counting down.
TCTGGACTTCTTATTTTGACATCCCTTGACCTGCCCTTTTCTCCCAGAGAAGCCCCCAGATCCACCCACAGCCTCGATTTACTGATGCCCAGTCTTATTTTAGTCTTTGACACCATTTTAACATGGTGATTGTGTGAGCCTTCTGAAAGTTTTATCCAAAATGTTAGATGTGCCATCCCCTCGTGCAGGGAAATGTGGTGGCTGTGGGGTGGGGGGTCAGCATGTATTGAAGATCTGTGTATTGTTGCTTATTTGAGTCAGCTCTGATGTTATGTCTTCATAACAACTCTGAGAGTTCACATTATTATTTCTACTTTATAAATGAAAAAGGTAATGCACAAAAAATGTTGAATACCTTGCTCAAGGCTGTTGTAACAAGTGGCAGAGGAGAAATTTGAACCCAGGCCTTTCTGATCCCAGAGCTTGTGCTGCTTGTGTTTCTATTCCTAGTCGAAACATGCCATTAAATGGGAGCTCACTTAATAACACTTGGCATCAAAAGGGCAGTTTATGAGGACGTTCACTCAAGCAAGCTGGTGCTTGGGAGGAAAGGCAAAGGAAAAGATAACGATTGATCGATCTGATTCTAAGCAGAGATTGACCAGAGGTAAGCTTCTGAGATCTTTAAGGGTCCAGAGTTTGACTGTTGAGCACCTAACAAGACCTCCTGTGACCACCGACTCCTTGTCAGGAGAAGCAGCGGGAGTCCGTTCTTGAAGCATGCTCATGGGCTAGGACGTGACTCCTTGCTTTCCTCTTCAGTGGCAGATTGGGCACAAACCGCCGTCTCAGCTCTGCCCGTAGATTGGAACTGCTGAGAGCTGCTGTCGACGGCACAGACTTGCAGTGCTCATGCGGGGAGGCAGGGGTATCCGTGGGAAGCTGGAAGTGCATTTGGCAAGCTCTGATCCTGGGAGTGGAGAAACCTTGTCACTAACCCATAGTTTTCTCAACCAGGCCTTTTGGTGCTCTGGTTTGCCCATCTGTAAATGGTGTTCATACATCTGAGTCCCAGGAGGCTGCAGGGTCGGTGGTCATGAAGCCCCCCGAAGGCTCTAGAGGAGGGAGAGAGGATGAGTGAAGCAGCTCTGTAATTAGGTTTTATTATATGCTTTTAAAGGAACAGGGTAATTGGAGGAGGACTTCCCAGCAGCCTAAATGGAACTCGCCACTTTTCCAAACACTGAAAACTTCCAGAAGGCAGCAGACTGGTGTTGCTCACAGTCTGGCACAGACCTCAATTACTGTTGAAAAGTAAGAGAGCTCCTGTCTTATGTTAGTTCCTATCCTCATTTTTATGCTCAGGCTATTTTGGAAACGTGCTGTATTTTATAATAGTGTTCAAATGTTCCAGAATTCTATGCGATTTAATAGCTCTATATTGGTTTGAATCTTACATTTACCCCAACACATCCTCCTTCCCATCTCTACTTCTCACCTTGATTTTTTTTTTAGACTTGTTTTCTATTATAAGACAGTATGGAATACAACTATGGCTTTTTCTGACCATTTCTTTTACTGGCCAACCTCCTCTTGGATTTTAGTCCCAACTCTCAAGGATCTTCCCAACACATTATGTTCGTGTTGTGAAACCATCTTGAAGTGCATGAGCTTCCCGGTCACTAAAGAACATGTTCAATATCACTTGGCTTAAAGGTTATGCCTGCGAATCACAAATCATTTTCTTCACCAGTCAGTTCCAGCCCACGGACCTGGCCGTATCTCCCCCATTGGCCAATAAGCACTGCATGCTCTGTGGCCCTGTAATCATTAACTTAAAAATTGCAGCCGGTATAACTTGACAGGACAGAGTTTTCTTCAGCAGACTGCTGAGTCACTCAACCTCTTGATGAGTAAAACGTGAGCTTTTTGAGATTTAAGCCCCTCGGAAGGACACCTCCTTGGAGCTACCATGAAGGGACTCCTGGTTTCTGTGGCAGGTCACATCAGCAAGACAACTGAAATATCTGCTTGAACAATCAGTTTTCAGAATTTAAGACCTCTACAACACTGGCTTCCTCTCTTGTGATGTGGTGAAAGATGCCTTCCAGCTGCGAAGTTAGATCGAGGAGAAGAGAATGCAAAGTGGTTTCAGTTTTTCTCCATTGCCCTCCTCCTGATTCCAAAGCTATGAAGGAAGATTGTACTTGCAGACCGGTGCTGCCCCCTGCAGGCCTCCTGCGGTACGTTGCTGCTACAGCCGGAGGTTGCAACATCAATTTGAAAATAGAAACCTCCTCCTGTCTTCTGTGCAGGCTGCTTTCATGCTCTTTTTCTCTGGTTGGATCTGTAGGTTTATCCTGTGTTTTATTTCATAAGACATCTTGCTGAGCAAACCTTGCTGATCTGCCTCATGTCAGTGGATGGTTTCCTTAGCAACAGCCACACCTCGCATTTACCCCAATAATAAGAAAACGCCAGGGTGAGGAGGTGGGTGCTGCTCACTGTACAGCAACTTCCCCAACTTATGTGTCTCAAGCAGGAAGGCGAGGGTGCTTTTTATTTCTCATTTTTAAACGTGCATCTGTTTATGACGCTGGTGGAGGAACATGCTTAAGAGAAAACAACTGACTTTTACTTCTGCTGTTGCTCTGGGAGTTTTCCTAGGGGTTCTTGATGTCATTTAAATTTCAGGTGCTGATTTTCTGAACTAATGCCTCCTGAGGATCTCTGTGCCTGGAAAATATCCATCAACAGATTGCCTTTACAGCCCTATGTAAGTAGAGGCTTGTGCTCACAAATCAACCTCAAAGGAGTTTTGCTTTATTTTGTTCCTGGACGGTTCCCTAGTAAATTTTTAAAAATGATCGTCAGCATTTGATCTGTGCTTATTTTCTCTTAACCACCCAACTCCCAATTTACTATCAGGAGAAGTCTAGAACATGAACTCCAGCTTAAAATCAAGGGTACTGATCCCATATTCCAGTCTTAGAATGGGAACAGGAGAAGGCAGCAGAAAGTACTAAAGGTCTTTATAGCAGTAAATTCAGATGGAGATGCCATTTACAGATCCAGGGGCACCTTTTCCGATTTTAGTATTAGCTTTGCAGTTAGCTGCTCTGGAACGTATCAGTGTATGGCAGAGTATGCAAAAGCAGGGTCTCTGAGCCCTTTCCATGTACGAGCTGCGGCAGATCTCTTAGCCACATCTGTTTATTATGTGCTGAAGGGAAAACTAATGTGTTATTTTTATTATCATAGCTACCATTTCCTGAATACTTACACCATGCTGTCGCTAGTTCAGATTGCTTTATCCTACTTAACCCGATTTCATCCTCACGACAACCTTCTGTGGCAGGTCAGTTATCATCCTCATTTACAGATGAGGAGATTGAGCTACGGAGAGTCAAGGTCATTTACCCGAGGACACGCAGGGAGCTGGTGGCAGAATTTGGCGTTTTGGCTATAGAGTCTGTACTTGACCCCCCTCCATGCTGCATCCTAGACGCAGGACACTTAGGAGGGTAAACTACCAGGCTGTGTTTTGGAGACAGTATTCTAACACGTGTCATAATTTCACACATGCTTTGTGAGACTAATCACTAGGCCTTTTGACTTGAGCTTCGCTAAGATTAGTGGGGAAATAAGGCTTTAGGGAAGATGGACTGGCTTAAGGTCACATTGCAAGTCAGACGTGTGGTTGAGGGTGCAGTTCTTTGACCATGCGATGTGAGCCAAACTCCTTTCTCCTTTGTCTTGGTGGGTTGTTTGGTGCTGCTGCTTCTCATCAGGCCCAGCTGGTTTTAATGGTCTGTCCATGTGCTTATTGATGAAACCCTGAAGCTCGGAGTCGGTAACTGTTGAGAGCCCTATGTGGCCGAGGGAACATGAGCCCTTGTGATATCCACAGAGCCCTGTGCAGCAGGGGGTGCTAGCTAAACCAGCCAGACCGGGGTATGAGTCCCAGTCTTGCCATTCTCAAGCTCTGTGACCAAGAGCAAGTCATGTACCATTTCTAAATCTCTACTGCCTCAGCTGGAAAGTGGAGATACCACCACCAACATTGTTAGGTGGTTGTGAATGTTGAGAAAAGCAAATAAAGCACATAGCACAGTGTGTGGCACAGAGCAAGTGTTCCGAAAACGGCAGTTATGATTATTTCTCAGAGTCCCCTTTCCATTACTTCTCAGTTCGCTTTGGCCTTCTCCCTGGAAAGACACTCCAGATTTCTGATCCGTCTGTTAAAACACTGAACATTCGTGTAGTGCTTTAAAAATGACCAGCTCTTTCCGTGCACTGCATTGCCTATGACCCTAACAACCACTGCAGTATGGAAGTTTGCATCTCCATGATCCAGATCAGGATACTAAGGTTTCAGAAAAATTAAATGACCTGCCCAAGATCACATAGGTAGGAAGCAGCACAGCCAAGTCCTGCGTGACTTGTTTATCTGCTTCCTGTAAGAAATGTTCACTGAAGGCACACGCGACAACAGAGGATGACGCACAACTGCGCGATCCATCACCACGGCAGTACCAGTTGCATCTTTAGTCCAGCCTAAATGCTGGAGTTAGCACTATTGTGTCCTGATGACCCCAACATTTTGAAGCTACATTCTTAAAGAAGCGTCTTACTCAGATGCAGTTCTCAAAATCCTCACACCCCAAGGGAAGTTACTGTAATCCCATTTGCTTGTGCAAGAACAGACTGGTATTTCACATCCAGGAAAACAGTGTACTTCCCCTGTTCAGCTTTTACCACACAGGAGTTCCTGACGTGGTTTATTGATTCACATCACAGGATCCAACTTCAGATTCGGAAGAAAAATTACATGGAAGGGCAACTTGCTGGAGAGCAGCATAAAGCATGAGAAGGCAGATAGGTTATTGAAATGGAGACACATTCTCAGGGCTTGTGGGCTGAGAGGTACCGTGGAAGGATTCGGGTTTTGAAAAAGGATCATGTTAATGCTGGAGATAGAGTTTTGACAATTTTCGTGTGTGTTGTGTGTGTAAGAAAGGATTGTTAAGATTTTTTTTCCTTTCGAGCATACCTTGAAATTGTCAGTGGTTAAAATAGAACATCCTGAGTTACAGAAAGTCAGTCCTACTGTATCCTGGCCTAAGAATATAGAATAATCAAGCTGACCGTTGGAAATTAGAGGATGTGGAGGATTGGAAACATGTTAATGTTTACTGAGAAAAATCTTTCCTTCTCAGTAAGAGTTGTCCTTGCAGTTGAATGTCGCTGAAAAACTCAATGAAATAAGCAGATACCACTTGCTGTCACTCTGTTCTCCTGTGCATGTCTCGGAAAGAGAATGAGGGAGCCCCATTCACTTACCAGCTGGCTTTTTTCATGTCCTTGCTAGTGAACAGTGCGGGTTTTTCTGTGTTAACTTGGTAGCCAGTCCCTTCATTCAGACCTTTTTCCAGAAACTGGGCTTTTGCTGTCTGTGAAATCAGGGACCCAAACTCAAAATCTCTCTGTCAGGGTGTTTTATTGAATGGCAGTTGCACCTTTAGTCCGGTCTAGGACTGTTGTGTCCTCATGCCCCTAACATTTTGAAGGTACATTCTTAAAGAGATATCAAACTCCGTTGCTGTTCCCCTTGTGAAATCCTCAAGCCCCAAGGGAAATGACCCTAATCCAGTTTGCTCATGCAGGAACAGACTGGTGTTTCGCATCCAGCAAAATAAATACTTCCACCATTCAGCTTTTGCCACATAGGAGTTCCTGGTGTGGTCACTTACCAACTCAGTACCCCATTTTCTCCCTAAGGACTGAAAAAGCTGTGAGAATTGTACTGGTCTCTGTGCTCATGCTTTGCTGAAAATACCTTGTCAAACTGGGCTGGTACGAAGAGACATAGATGCAAAAGAATACATCCTCCCTTGCTCTTCTGCCGAGTTTTGGAGAAGCATACTTAAAGATAATATGGAAAACTTAGCCTGCTTGTTTGCCTCTGCTAAGATCATGGTTGTATATGGTCAGTATATATGTGTGTGTGTGCACATACGTGTGTGACGTATTTGATGTATGATAGTTACGATCTTATCAGACAGAAATTAAAAGGAAGAAATCCATTCTTCAGGAAAAATTGTCACCATAACTGAAGTGTCAGTCATTTGAAAAAAAAACTTCCAAGTGGCCACAAGCAAAAGCTGTGACTAGTGATTTGTCAAAAATAAGCAGAACTTTTTATTCTAGATTTCGGAAATTTTTGACTGATGAGAATAATCTGGCTGCTTCTCGTATACGTCAGTCACTGGGAATTACAGTACCATACACAGAAGGATGCAGCGGACCCTTAATCACAGAATCTTCGAAGCAGTTACTTGAGAGTTCCAGTGATTCCTCTGTCCTGGCACTTTTTGGGGTTTAAATGCTTACATTTTCTGTCCACTTGAAATGGGTCACTGCCCGTCGCTTCACAGAGTATAACGTGCCTTTCTTTGCAGTCAACGAGCTGCTGCATCTTTGATGAAATGCCACACATCTCCATCACCCTGGTGTTCTGTTCCCTTATTTACAGAGATGAAAAAGCTAGTCTAGCAACAACAGATATGTGCTGTGGATGCTTCCCCACTATAAAGGATGAGTTTGTGCTGGGATCTCTTTATGAAGTGAAAACCGACCAAGCCTATAAAGAGGAAGAACATTAATCAGACCCAAGCTAAACAGCCTGCACCTCCTGGCTGATTAGCACTGAACCCACTTGAAATGATCAGTCACAGGCACATTTTAATTGGATGTTCCTCCCATACACACAGCAAGATTGTAAAATGAGGATGATGTATGAGGAAAGCCAGAAGGAGAAACTAAAGGTCAGTTAATTTAAACGAAGAGAACAGTCTTAAGTGAATGGTACAGCTAGGATTAGAACCCATTTTTCACTAGTCTCATGATAAAAAAAAAAAAATGAGGAGTGTTTTAAGGTTAAATGAGACCAAAGAGTCTTAGTGAGTCAACCTTGATGTTACCTGGATTTGAAAAACAAAACTATATAAGACATTTTACAGTTTTGGAGAATTTTATTTTATAGTTTTTTTGGAGAATGTGGGAAAAGTATGAATATGGACTGGATATTTGATGGTACTAAGGAATTCCTAATTGTCTTAGGTATGATAAGGTATAATTATATAGAAGAATGGCCTCATATTTTTGGAAGTGCCTCACTTTTTTTTAAACTCACGCTCAAGTAGTTAGGAGTAGTGTCTGGGTGGCTGTCAAATTATTTTTAAATAATTCAACAAAAAATATACATACATATTACATATAGTTAACATAGTTAAGGCAAAAAGGAACAATTGTTGAATTTAGATGGTGTGACTTAGGAGTTCATTTTATTGCCATTCAAATTTATGTCTGAAATATTGTATAACAGTTTTTTAGAAAAATGCACATCCCTTTAGTTAGGTGGCCTGAGTACGTTAAGTAGCTTCCTGGATTCCTAGAACACGGAAGGGAATGACAGTAGGCTGCCTAGTGTAAGATATCATGAACTATACCACGAGGGAGAAAAGAACTGTGGCAAAAAATGATTTGTTAAGGGGAACTAAGAGTACCAAAGCCTTACCTTTGGCGTAGAGACGGGAGGAGAATCTTAAGTAAAGCTAACAAAAATCCCTGATTCATAAATGCAATTTAAGGAATTCCATTCTGGAAAAAAATTAGCATCTCGTTAGTGTTAATGTGTTACTTTGCCTCTGAGCTAGTCCTCCATAGACCCCAAAATCTCAGTAATTTTTTTAATCCAACAAAATTATCCCTAAGGGAAAGTACTAAGGTTAGGAAAGCATTTTCTTCAACTTCTACCCAAATACTCGCTTACTTTGCACCATTTGCATGTATGTTGTACGGTTCTTGAGCACCATTTTCAGTTATCCTACACCTGCCTGGGTACTTGATCACAGGATGCCTCGGGCTTCTCCTGCCATTGCGTCTTTATCCAAGCAAGGGATTTTCCTTGACCTCCCACCAGGAGTAACAGGGTTAAAGCGCCCTCGCCTCTAAATGGTAAAACCGAACATCTGTCTGGGCAACTCAAAAACAAGGAGAGTCCTGGGCATGCCCCCCAACCAACACCAAATTCGGTGATGTCAGTATATGAATATATGAAATTTGTTCAAACTCTATTTAGACCACTAAGTAAATACCTCACAACCAGGTTTCAACTTTCCTTTCTAGGTTGCCTTGCATTTATATCATAAGAGAGCGTTCTAAAGAAAAAACAGATCATGAAGCTTCTTCAGGAAGCTGGTTTCATATGGTGGTTTAGATTTAAATAGTGATTGTCTAGCACCATTTGAAATCAGTGTTCTTGGGGGAGACCAACTGCACTGCCAACGACAAAGAAATGAATGGGACGGCCCTGAAGTATTTGAAAGCAAAGACCAGATGGCTGGGGGAGAACCTGCCTTACGTCATAGCCGACCCATTCCTTACCCACGCCGACAGCGGTGTTACGTCTAACAAATTACAGTCAGCCCTCTGCATCCGTGGATTCAACCAACCGTGACAAAAAGTATTAAAAAAAAATTGTTTGTACTGAACATGTACAGGCTTTCGATGTCATTATTCCCTAAACAACATAGTGTAACAACTATTTACGTAGAATTTGCATCGTATTAGGTGTTATAAGCAATCTAGAGATGATGTAAAGTACACAGGAGGCTGTGCATAGGTTATATGCAAATACCACAACGTTTTATATCATGGACTTGAGCATCATGGTGTATTTTGTATCCATGGGAGGTCCTGGAACCAATCCCCCACCGATACTAAGGGATGACTGTAATTATGTCTGGTGTCGTCTTACTGGAATTCGATACTTGTTTGTGTAATAACCCGGTAGCACTTATTCTATCATACAGACTTCATCGTGACTGGGTTAAAAGGCCGAATGTGTGGTGGCTTTATTGAGGTGGGGGCGCTCTCAGCTCTCACATCCTCCTGTGACCCCTTAGAGGATGACTGATTTCTTTTGGTGTTCAGAGTCAATATAATTTTCTAGCACCATCTGAAATCGGTTATAATGATTGGGGAAGAGCACCATGCCGCTGACTGACAAGAGAAAGTACATTGCTGACCCTTGGGGCCACAAGTAAGAACTGAGAAAACAGAAACACAAAGCAAAACTACTACAGCGATTTTTTTTCTTCTTTCATTTTTTAAACTGAGATTCATTGCCCTGAGTTACACGTGTGATACTACTAACGAATGGTTAACTATTAGCATGTTCCTGGCGGCTCTGTTTTAGAGAAATTCCACAGAATTTGTGGAATTTTTGTTTTGGTGATAGAGACCTAGAAAAACTACTGGGGAAAGTTGATGACGGCCTTAGATGACTTGAAAAGACCAGGGAAGGAGTCAGCCCGTTCACAGTGAGAAGCTGCGTCAGCTCATCTCCTCTTGCTTGGAGCTCATTCTGTGGTTAACCAGATTGTTTTCCTACAAGGCAGTCCCAGGCTCAAGTGGGCTAGAAGTTAAATCGAAAAAAGCACATAAAGAATAGTGATACAGATAACTGCGTTTTTGCATCTAAGACAGAGCTACGTGAACGTGTGTCAGTTTGGTTTAGGAAGCAAGGTGAGGAAAGCTTGAACTATTATTACCCTAAGTTATGTCTTCTTACTAGAGTGGGGGTTGTTAGATTGAAAACAATACTGAGTTTTCTAGGTGAGCAAGGGAAAAACAATCTTGAGAATGACCGTCTCTGCCACTCCACCTCCTGGGTCATGGGTGCTGCCCGACACAGGGACTGCCCTGGGCAGGCCCTCCTGCTGCCACCTGCTGACTCCATGTGGCGTCCTGGAGAAATGAAGGGGCACCCAGTGGGATTCAGGCCTTGTCCTTCCATTTCTTCTCTGGCCTTAAAAAGGCACACAGCCCAACTGTCAAGAGATGATATCTACCCTGCTTAACAAAGCTTCTCTGCCCTCTCACTCCCTTCCTGCCTTTTCCCTCCTACTTAGCATTTGTCTAGGAGAGGCCTTTTCTCAGGAGCCAAGGCATGCAATTTGTAGCCAAAACATCCTGTCTGTCACAATCAAATGAGCATTAGGATGATTTCACCACTTCTTTTTCTGTCCGACAGTTATTACTCCCTCAAATCCTGTCATTTGCTTTCTTACTCTCCGTTTTCCCCTGAGTAGTCTTATTTACTCCCTTGGTTCCAAATAATTCCCATGTTCTGATTTCCCTCAAATTGGAGTTCTAGCCTCAGATATTTTTCCCAGAACTCTTGATCTCCATGGTTTCAAAGGCTCCTGTGTAGTTGAACCTGCTCGTCTCCACCCATCTCGATACACCAGAGCCATACCTGTTGTCTTCTCCCAAAGCCGGCTCTTTCTGCTCTGGCCGTGGTGACACTGAACACCATGTGCCTCTTTGGAGTCAGTCCTTTTCTCTGCACCCTCCCCAGCCTCCAGATGGCTTCCAGGCCCCACCCCTCACCGGTAGTCCAGCTTTTGTGTGGCCACCAGTCATCCTTGTAAAACACACATGTGCCCTTATTCTGTCTCCCTTGCCATGTGCTGAACCCTAGGTGTCTTGACCATATACAGGACCCTTCGCATCCCCTACCCCAGCCTATGTCACCTCCTTCTAGCTACACTCCTCTCAGAGCCTGTTTGCTGCTTGCTGCTGAGAAGTCTCAGTATCTCCACGTTTCCCAGCCTGTGTATATATGCTGATTCCTCTGCCCAGATCTCCCCTCTCCTCCAGCGTCCCAGCCAGGAAACTCCAGCTCATCCCTCAGCCCCCTGGCCCAGGCGTGCGCTTGTCTGGGAAGCACTGGGGACAGCTTGCTTCCCTGTGCGGCACCAGAGCCTGACCGCACTGCCCACACTGTGCTTTTCTATGAAATGGGAGGTGGCGTGAATGGGTACGTTCACTCTGTAGGCAGCCCCTTTGGTCCTCACCTACTGCTAGTGTTCATGCTCCGTGGGATTCCTTATTGAGTGTGGGCTGGACTTAGGGATTTGCTTCTAATGGATGGAACACAGCAAAAGGGATAGAAAGTCACTTCTGAGGTTAGGTTGCAGGTAGACAGTGGTGTTCTTTCTTGTGTGCTCGCATTCTCTCTCTCTCTCTTTCTCTCTCTCTCTCTCAAGCCGGCTTCCACGTTGGGAACTGTGCAGTGGAGAGTCCCACGTTCCACAAGGAACTGACGTCTTCAGCCAGTAGCTTGCGAGGACCCGACCCCTGCTAAGAGTCACAGGAGTGACCTTGGTGAGTCCTGCCTCAACGAGCCTGGAGATGACTGCAGCTCTGGCCAAACCGTGATGGCATCCTGTGAGAGACCCTAAGCCTGAGGACCCAGTTGAGCCATGCCCAGATTCCTGACCCGCAGAAAATGTGACATAATGAATGTGCATTGTTTTAAGCCGTGAAGTTTTGGGTTATTTGTTGTGCAGCAATAGATAACCATTAATAGTACAGCTCATAATATCCATGTCTAGCCTCAAACTTTCTGCTTTCAGTATCTAATTTTTTTTAGATAAACTTTTCTGGAGGAATAATTTTAGATTTACAAAAAAATTGCACTGGTAGAACAGAGAGTTCTTTTATACCCCTAACCTAGTTTCCTCTATCGTTAATATCTTGTGAAACCATGGTACATCTGTTACTACTTAGAAACCAACATTGGTATATTACTGTTAACTAAATTTCAGACTTTATTTACATCTCACCAGTTTTCCCACTAATGTCCTTTTCCTATTCCAGGATTGGTGTTATATTTTTAATACCCTAGTAGGTATCACCCCCCTCCTCAGATACAACTCTGTATGTTTACAGAAAGAGAAAAGAAAAAATACATATAATACTTGCTAACATTTGCGAGATCTATTCATAGATAATAAAGAAGCGTTAGCAAAGTCTTTAATTAGGTGGTCTTGTTTATACTTGTTTGGAAAAATAATAATCACGTTAATTTAACTGAAAACTGCTATTTTGTGAAATTACTGGAGGAAGGTGGGAGTGGGTCCAAATAAAAAATGATAAAACCCTAACCAGTTGATAATACTTTAAAAAAGTCAAAATATACCTTACTAAAAGGCAATACAATTTTAATATACTGAAATTTTAAAATTTATATTTATTAATAAGCATATCGAATATTATCCCAGATTCACAGATAGTTATTTAGTACTATGATGTTGGTACACATTAATTTTTATTTATATAATATGCAAATACTTAATTTTCTTATAACTATGTTGTCACTGAGTTTTGGATAGATCCTTAAAATCCCATTAACCAAGACAAGATTTTAAAACTCTTCTTGGTACCCTAATGAAAAACCCAAACAAACATTAAAAGAAAATCCACAAAACAACAAAACAAATTTGAACTCTGAAGCTAATTTACTCATATGAATCTGAGTCTTGGTGGCTGGATTTGCTGCTTGGTTAACTCTGAGGGGTCAAGCTTTTCTTTATACCCAACTCACCTGCTTTTCAATAGTTGACGAATGAAGAAAAAAAAAAAAAAACCAGACAATAGATGTTGCAGAAGGAGGGGATGCCAGAGGAGAGAGAAATAAAATATAATTGGAAAAAATGGAGCAAAATGTGCTATAAGCACATTCACAGGACATTACTACCCGTAGTACTGAATTCAAGTTGTCTGTTTTGAAATGAAAGTGTCAGATGACAAGAAAGCAGGCTGGTATGTCTACTGAAACTGTATGCATAAATAATTTCTAATATTTTGAGGTTAGCTCATAATTCATTTATTTCTATTGTGACTAAAATATCATGTTGGCTATTGAGAATGATGACAGATCCTCAAATACTATGGAAATCATAAACCATCAAAGGCTTAAACTGTATTCACCACCGTATGCTTACTAAAGCAGAAGAATGCGTGTGTTGTTAGAGACCTTGTTAACAGCTCCTATTTAACTGAAAATAAAATAGAATCTGTATACAATATATACAGAATCTATTATACTGTGTTCTTTATAGTTTTTATTGAGGTGAAATTCACATAACATAAAATTCATTTTAACCATTCTGAAGTGTCCAATTCGTTGGCTTTTAGTGCATTCACAATGTTGTACAACCGTGACCACTCTAATTCCGGAACATTTTTGTTACCCCCAAAAGAAACCCTGTACCCGTTAAGTAGACACTCCTCTTTCCCTCCTCCTCCTCCCCCCTGGCAAAACCTGCTTTCGTAGATTTACATATTCTGGGCATTTCACATACAGGGAATCATACAGTATGTGGCCTTTTATGTCGGGCTTCTTTCACTTAGCATGAGGTCCTCAGGGCTCATCCGCTTTGCAACAGGAACCAGCCTTCATTCCTTCTTGTGGCTGGATGGTAATTCCATTGTGTGGATAGGCCACAATTTGTTTATCCACTGGCTTTCGAGTTCTGTTGTTCTTTAAATTCAAACTTTTATTTCTGTGAATGTAAAGTTTTCTTTTTTGTTTTATTCTGTCAATGTCATTATATGCCCGTAGATTAACAAGTCAGATGGCACTGAGACCTGCAGTCACAAAACAGCCGTCACCTGCCCCACCCTGTTCTCCTGTCATAGGCTGCTTTCAACTCATTTATCTGTTTCTTCTGATTATCTCCATTTTAAAATACTCATATCACTATTTCTTCATTTTGATTTTATTTTTTGAATTTTTCTGCCATGGGGGTTTAGTTTCTACTAATGAGGATTTAGTTCTAACACTACCACCTGTATATCTTCACAATTTAGTTGTATCATAATTTTTACTAAATCAAGAATTAATATTGATTATATAGATACTGTTGACAACATAGCCACATACTTTTACATTTCCTTTTATAAGTTTTCATGAATTCTGACATGAGTAATTTCATCATTTTTTAAAAATTTCATTTTTAATTTTAATTTCCTGTGTACCTGACACTTCATTCCTAATGCTTACTGCAGAACTATAGCATTCCTTCTCTTAGCATCTGCAGAACCCAGTACACAGTTGCTTGTGTGTGTGTGTGTGTGTGTGTGTGTGTGTGTGTGTGTGTATGCATGCACGCATGCCACTTCCTTCAGTAGTTTCCTGAGAAAGGGTGACTGGGAGGTAATTTTTTTTAGGTTTTTCATTTTACTCATTTTGATAACTTCATGGATTATGGATTCCTGATTGGGGAAGGAAAAATTCTCAGACTTTAATTTTCTAGCTCTCAGTGTTACTCAAGATTCTGATACAGTGTTGATTTCTGGCCCCTTTTCTCTGGAAGTTTTCAGGAGTTTTTTTAAGTTGGTCCAACGTTATTAAAACCTGTTACAGAAGACACACTTAAAAAATCAGTTTGTGGTTTTTTTGTTTTGTTTTGTTTTTAGAATTTTTTTTTCCAGGAAAATTTGAAAGCACAAACATTTTGGTTCCATTTTGTATCTTTGCCTCTCCCTAGCAAGGGTTAGAGGTATGCCCCTCCCCTCCACAATGCTCACCACATCTCTCAGTTGTGGGTCTACCTCCCTAACCCTCGAATCCCTGGTGAACACCACCAGCATTTGAGCACCGTAGTGTTAATCAGTCAGTACCAATTTGATGGCAAGTACATGTGGAGCCCATTCTTCCGATCTTGTGTCACCTCACTTTGGATAATGACCTTAAGCTCAATCCAGGATAATATAAGCAGTGCTAGCTCACTGTTATTTCTTAAAATTGAGCAATATTCCATTGTAAACATATACCAAATTTTAATAATTCACTCATGAATTGACGGGCATTTGGGTTGTTTCCACATCCTTGAATAGTGAATTGTGCTGCCATAAACATTTGGGTACAGATGTCTTTATTATAGAATGACTAATGCTCTTTTGGGTCGATGCCTAGTAATGCTATTGCTGGATCGAATGGTATATCTATTTTTAGCTCTTTGAGGTATCTCCAAATTCTTTTCCACAAAGGTTGCACTAATTTGCAGTCCCACCAGCAGTGTAAGAGTGTTCCTGTCTCTCCACATCCTCGCCAGCATTTGTTGTTTTGAGATTTTTTGATAGAAGCCAATCTCACTGGGGTTAGGTGATATCCCATTGTGTTTTGATTTGCATTTCTCTAATGATTAGCAATGTTGAGCATTTTTTATATGTTTG
>CAUYRT010063993.1:0-36582 GCA_963574885.1 Lepilemur ruficaudatus | reverse complement strand
AAATAAAAAGGAAGAAATTAGCTGGATAACTAAAAATATATAGAAAAAATTAGACAGGCATAGTGGCACATGCCTGTAGGCCCAGCAACTCGGGAGACTGAGGCAGGAGGATTGCTTAAGCCCAGGAGTTTGAGGTTGCTGTGAGGTGGGCTGACACCACGGCACTCTAGCCCGGGCAACAGAGTGAGACTCTGTCTCAAAAAAAAAAAAAAAAAGATCTGCTCTCAGGACAGAAGGGATCTCGGTGTCATATTGCATTTCTTATGCTGGAAGTTGAATTCATTTAGAAAGGCTTTCGGACTTTCTGATTAGGAAAAGTAACTTGAGGACACAGTAAGAGAAGCCTGAAGTTAAGCTTTCTACCCATTGCTTCCTTGATACTCTGCTGCCAGAGAATGTCTGTTAATTACAAACACAGTCACACCATGGGAAAAACGTGTAAAGGCAGAGATGAACAAAATTCACTTTTCAGTTGCATCCTTTGCAACTTCGGGCTTTATTTCAGAAGGGAAGCTTGACAGAGCTGACCACTAAGAGTAAAACACTTACCCTCATGGCCTTTCGCGTCATGTAATTATTATTCATTTGCTCAGTCTGTTGTTCATCTCTCTTATTG
Source organism: Lepilemur ruficaudatus (assembly GCA_963574885.1). Classification (NCBI taxonomy): domain Eukaryota; kingdom Metazoa; phylum Chordata; class Mammalia; order Primates; family Lepilemuridae; genus Lepilemur; species Lepilemur ruficaudatus. Next base: position 35,966 of record CAUYRT010063993.1, on the reverse strand, counting down.
GGTTTTTTTTTTATTTATTTTTATTTCAGCATATTATGGGGGTACAAATGTTGAGGTTACGTATATTGCCATGGTCCCCTCCCCCGTCGAGTCAGAGCTTCACGCATGACCCTCCCCCAGACGGTGCGCATCGCACTCATGATGTATGTATATACCCATCCCCTCCTCCCCCCTCCCGTCCGCCCCACTCCCGATAAATGTTTTTCCTATATGTCCACTTAGGTGTTGATCAGTGACACCAATTTGCTGGGTTTTAAATGCTACACCAGTGATTCGCAACTTTTGTTTTGTATTGGAGCCACCTGGAGAGTTTTAGAATAATCCTGATTCCTAGTCCACATCTCAGAACAATTAAAATAGAGTCTTTAGAGGTGCAGCCTAGACATCGGTACTGCTTAGGGTGTGGCCGAGGTTGAGGCCCGGGTTCTAACAGGACAGGTACTATGTCACCGTGCTCTCATCAGCAAACACACCGATACTGTAAACTGTGAAACAGTGCCTCGCATACAAGTAAACCCTCGGTAAATGCTTGTTGAATAAGCCGGTGGGTGGAGAGGTAGAAGGATGGGAAAGTGAGTAAATAAAGGAACCAATGATTATTAATAGTTATTGGAGTTAAGTTCTTAGAATAAGTGTCATTAGATAATTATTTACAGTGGAACTTATTAAAGTTCCGATTCTATGTACTACTGTACCCCCCAAAAAAATCATTAGAGGTTTTAGATGAATATATAAGTGTATAAAAAAGTAAACAGCAGACTGCAGGGTACGCACATCGTCTAGAAGTGTAACTCTCTTTGCCTTCCTAACTGTGCATTCATCTCCGGTCTTGGCACACTCCCATCTCGACGGCGCAGGCAGCCGTTACATCAAAGGTAATGGTTCATTACTGTTTCTTCGGTGAATCATGCTTGTCTGAAGGAAGCAAAGATAACAAAGAGGAAATTATAGTTTGTGTGGAGTGATACGATTGCTTGTAAACCAAGCAGTAACAGAGAAGTGTGCGTGAGCAATTGAGAATTCCCTGTCTGTCCTCCAGATGCAAAAAATGAGCAGAGTGAGCAGTTTATGTCCTATTCACATTTTAACTGGGCGGGGGGCGGGGGGAAGGATGCTTAGTATCTTTCACACCTGGGAGACCCACAATTTCCTTGTAAAGGGTTGATTACACCCCTGGATAATTCTGTGGAATACCAATGCCACATTGGGCACATCAATTTTTTATTGTAGTTCTGATTCACATAAAAGTTCAAGCACGTCTGCACGTATAATAGGGAGCAGCGGAAAGAGCAGCGAGAGAGCAGCATTTGTATGGATTTCTGTTGGGGGACCCAGTACAGCTTTGTCAATATGTTACTTAGATGTCAGCCGAGATTATCCTCTCCTCTAACATCTACCTAGAAGTGATTGTTGCGAAACACTTTTTGTCAGATTATGGGAAATGTAATGCCCTTCCTGAGGACCTCCTGTTACTTGCATGATCGACTGATTTTGAACCTCTCTTCTGTCAATGTATTCAGTTGAAGACCGAGCACCACCACTAGACCACAGGTCACCTTTGTTTAAATGAGAGAAAGACACCCCTCTCTGAGGTCATTTTACTTCCATCTGTCAGAAAATTGTCATAACATAGTGATTTTGTTGAAACAAGACACTGCCATATACTGGAAAATTTGAATGAACTCATAGATCTATGATGCCTAGGATTTGAATTGCCCCCGTACACATACACACACACACACACACACCCCACCCTTGGTCATTGCACAGACTGCATGGAGTCCCTGAAAGAGCCTCTCTCTGTCCTGCTCAGATGCCATCTGATAACACATTGAGTGGCATTTGGAACTCAGCATTTTTCACTTAATTTCCACTAAAAAGACTACTCATGCATGGCTCTGAAGTATATAGATTTTACTAAAATTTTGAGAAAGCAAAAAAGGTAAGATTCAATGGTAAATAATCTTATTCCCCAAAGTTTCCAGGCCACTTCACCTGGTACTCTGGCTTCTCTAGTAGTCTTTCCTTCTTTCTTGCTTCTCTTCTTCACCTTCTCCTCCTAACCCCCAGGTTTCTGGATTGGATTCTTTTTCATGAGGATCAGTTTAGTTTTCTTCTCGGTTACTTAGGTTCCTACAGATCCAGGCCTTAGGGTCTTACCTTTTCCTTGAGCTGCATATCAAAGTATTTTCCACAAACAAAGAAATTTTTTTCCCTAAGAAAAAAGTCTAGGGCAAGCAGTCAGCGTTTTCCTTTAAATATTGCTACAGATATTCCTACTGTAATTAGGAGTTGTTCAGCGTGGCAACTTGTTTCTTTCTATCTACTAAACATTCTGTAGGCTGCAAATAGGAAGGAACCACTAAGGGAGGAGAATTCATAGGAATTGAAGCTGTAAATGATCCTTGGATATTTTCTGGTTCATTTCTGTCATGTTACAAGTGGGGAAACTGAGGCCCACAGCAATGGCATGACCTGACTTGAGTCGAACAGCTAAGTGGGGTAGTTGGCACTGGAACCAAAGTCTCCTGGCTCTCAGGCCCAGGTATTTCCTGGTACTAGAGTGACTTACACCATTTACTCTCTGCCTTCTGTTTGGATCGCAGACTAGCCTGGTCCCGTGAATCCTGGCATTAAAGCCAGACAGTTATCTGCTGTCACTTATTACCAGGCACTTAACCTCTCTGAGCTTCTGTTTCACTGTTTGCAGAATGAGGATACTAATACCATTAAGTAAGAAAATCCAGGTTGAAATGCTCTGTTTGGGTTTTGGAAGGCTTGCCAGAGATCTTAGGGTCCTGTACTTCATCCACTCAACTAGTAAGCGTGTCTTATACGTGCTTAGATACTAGTCATGCAAAGATGAATAGCTATGGTCCCACCTCAGTGAACATACCACCTCGTAAGAGTGAAAGTCAGTTTTATAACAGGCCTACGTGAAAAGGGAAAATGGAGAGGGAAAGGTGGGCATGCTGTGGCTCAAGAATGAATAGAAATTTACCGAAAAAGGTGAAAATACTTCAGTAGGGAGATGTAGCAGTACATGGTGCAGCATGCAGACATAAAAGTACATGCATGATATGTCGATAGGATGACGAAAATGTCAACAGAACGTTTGGGGCAGAGGGTGATAGCAGATGGCACTGGAGAGCTTTGTTAGGGCGGGATGAGAAAAAGACTCACGTGTCACACCAGTAAGTTTGGATTTTAACCTGTAGATGATAGGGGAGAACAAACATCATCACACAATAAAGGAAACGCTACCATAGTAATCGTTAGAGTTATTTTTAAATCTTTCGCTGTTATCTGTGTTCTTGATTTATTTTCAGTTTATGGCTACTTTACTAAAATGAAAAATATTCCAGTTCTAAGCTGTCCATCTGAAAGTGGATTATGTCAAATGAGGTTGCCAAACCAAATGCCGTCATGAAGGTGAAAATACAATCTCAGCAGGCTTTTATTTAATTGAGGGCTAGCATAATGAAGGAGTTCACTGTAGCTAAAATAGTGTGTTCTCAGCCACTGGATTTAATGAAAACCTGCTTAGAGTCTGTATAAAAAGGGTAAAAAGCTAGGTGCGTTTTCCATCTGGTGCATTTCTCAAGACTTACTAAGGATCAAATATGACATATGTCACTTATTTGAGGACTTGTAATTTAAAAAGGAGAAAAAAACATAATGCAGAATGTGTACTTAAAAATATATACATAGCTGTGGCAATGTTATAGTTGTTGCCAAAGCTATACTGGCATAAAAACACATAAGTAGTAAGTTTATAGATTTCCTTTTGTTTGAAAAATCAAATTCTATTTTTTTCTCATACGGTCTTACAACACCTGAAAATTTAAAAATGAAATTCTAGGAGGCATCAGTAGAAGCGCCCATGTTAAATAGCTTCGAATGTGGGAAAGTAGCAAGAACAGAAATCTTTGGGGAAAACTGTTAGGCTGGAATAGGTTTTTTTTAAAAAAACTATCTCTTGACTTTTGCTTGGCTCCTATTCTCCAAAAGCAAACTGTATAAATGCAAAAATCTTTTCAGCTTCTGCCAAAAAGGCAGCATACTTCAGACTTGCCTTAGAGTTTAACACAGTGACCAAGACAAAGAAAAAGAAATGTAGCGTGGATAAGGAACGTCAGAGTTCCAGGCAGAAAACTAATTGGAAATGGAGGAAGAACCCAGCACGTCCAACTGTGAAGAGAGACAGAGGACATCGTGGGATCAGCAGGGCTGGGTTCTCAGGGGCTTTGGGGTATGAGGGCCCCAGGACTGAGGGAAGCTTAGTTTACACTTGAGAGCTCTTAATAATGACTTTGGGCGCAGCATCAGCGCCGATGGTCTCCAAAGCATCCACACAGATGTACACAGACACACAGCAGATTAATGGGAGGTAAGCAAAGCTGATGTCAGTGTTTCCCAGCCCCGGGGCCCCAGGCATCCGCCTCCTAGCCCACATTTACACTGGAAGTTTAACTGAGAATCCCCAAGAAAGCAAAAGATATTAAAACGGTTGACACATCTCAGTGAAGGAGGCCAGAGCCTGTGATATAATGCAGAAGGGAAAGGCAGGATTCCACTAATGCTTCTCTAACAGCAGGGAGTGGGGGTGTCTGAGTGAGTGACAGCCAAGCACACGTCTTAAAGGAACAGATGCCCAATATAGAGAGTTGTTTAGTTCTGCCAAAGGAACGTTACTGGATTGTAGGAAATGTCTGAATGCGGATTGTTCATTCTGCAAGATTTTACCGAGTTGATAAAACTGCGTGAGCTTTTGGAAAAGACACGGGCCAGTTTCCTTCAGTTTTTACTGCACATTCACTTTTAGATATATTTTATTCTTGCTTCATCCCTGATTAGCCAAAAGCGTCATGAAGACAGGGTAACTATCTTTTCTCTCTGTTTTATCCCCCGGTGACTAGCACAGTGCCTAACACATAAAAGTTAGTAAATATTTGTTGAATGAGCCAGCTGGTATGGTTAACCCCAAGAGAAGAGATGGGTAATCCTGTAGACAAAAATCATATTTTGCTGGATTATTGAACTTCTCATACTTCATTGTGCCTGACACAGGTTTAAATGCCTTTGCTAGACAAAACAAACACCAAAAACAAACAGAAAAACTCCCTGGCAGCTTAATTAGCAAAAACAACAAAGCTAGCACTTACAAAGTGCTAAGTACCTACACTGTACCCTGAGTGATGGCCTCACAGAGACCTGAGTTAAATCCCTGGCTTGGCTACTCAAGTGTCATGTGACCTTGAGGAAATCTCCTAACCTCTTAGATGCTCAGTTGCTCCATCTGTAAAGACGAATCAGAGTAGATTCATCTCATAAGGCCTCTGTGAGGTTTGGTAAACCAAGTACCAGCACATAGGGACATCTAATGTAATCAAATAAATATTCTAATTCAACAGAAACTTTGGAGAGTTTGAGATTGATTCGGTGAGACTTAGTGGAAAAATGAGGCCAAACTGTAAAAGTCCCAGCTCGACACATTTTGACTTATTTTTCTATTAGTTGATTGTCTCCCGTATAAAACTATAAGATCCATAAGCCGGGGACGAAGCTTGTCTTGTTGATTCCCAGGTGATACTAAGCACAGGGCCTTGCATATATTAATAGAAGGTCATTAGTAGATATTTGATAAATCAATGAACGGATGAATGAATAAGTAAATCCCCAGGTAAGGCACCATGAATTGTCAAACTAGTTAGAGTAGTTTATGGTCTACACTGGAGTTCAGACCATCGAGGGTCTGAACCCTAGAAAGGGTGATGGCATTCTGGGTGGGGAGGATGATGAAGTAAGAACACCATAATGAAAAAGAAAGCATAACAGTATTGACTCTCACGAGGGCATGGTCATAGATGCTTTCAGTGGGCGCTGATATAGTCTTTCATGCCCTGAGCCCTGTTTTCCTCTCCTGCGTTATAGACTCCAGTTATGGTAAATTATTTCCAGATTCTCAAATGCTTTCTCTTCCCAGTTGGTCTTTGAATAATCCTCTGCCTGAAACACTTATGTATCCCAGTTATCTGCAACTGCTTCTGACTCTTTGGGTCTCACTTTAGACATCATCTCCCCCTGTAAGGCTTCTGTGGACCCCCAGACTGGTGTCAGGCTTTAACACAATCACAGCAATTACTCGCTGTGTTGTATTTCTGTGCTCAGTTGCTCCTTTCCCCCTAGCAAGCTGGGAAAAGACAGGGACAGTCCCTGCCTCACACAGACTTACCAGCCTCTGACACATCATAGTCAGTATTCACTGAATGAAAGACACCATTCTGAGATGTCAAGCCTGAAAGAATCACAGGACTCTGGCTGGAGAAATAGGAAGGTCGTGGGGGATGGTGGGGGCTTCAAACTGGATAATTTCAGTCTTTAGTTTTCTTTGAAGTAACAGAAAGCCCGATGAGTAGAAATCCCTCGTACGCAACAGAACAGGAGTGCAAAGGAGAGAAGGCAGGCTGCCGGGGATGCCATCTGCAGAGGAGAAAAAGAGTGAAGGGTCAAAAAGACAGACAGACATTTGGGGAACAGAAGGAAGAAAAGGAGTAAAATATAGAAGCCGAGAGGGGAAAAAATACTTCTCAAAGGAGTAGATGGCATCAGCCCCTGCGAGTGGAAGTCTAGAAAGCCATTAAAGGAAAGGGGCAGATGCTGAAAGCAAGTGGGTGGAGGAATGGAGTCCACCGCTCTGGGGTCCAGGGTCGAGGACTGGCAGGGCAGGATCTGAAAGGCGCTACTCAGCCAAGGGTGGCTATTAGCTGTCACCCAAGCAAGTGAGACTCAGGCCCGCGTAAGACAGTCAAAAGGGAGAGATGGAAGATGGTAGAAAAAAACTCGAAGGAGGTGGGTATGAAACAGAAAGTCACTGGTGTTATCCTATTTTGTCTCTGAATCCTTTTTGTTCCTTATGTTCCTTTCCGGGAGGGAAATGGATTTAGGCATGTTGCCACGTAAGATGCGTCAGCAGTCTCCCAAACATCTGATGCAGCAGGCAGCGGAGTGGTTGGGAAGGAGGAGGAAGGCCATCTGCGATCCTGATGAATATTTTTCTTCCTTGGTTCGTAGCTCCCAGGGATTTAGGTATTTCTGTAGCCACAGAAACTCCAGCTTGCTTATGTGCTGCTTTGGAACCCTTCCGAAGTTTTCTTCATGCATGCGTAGCTTGTCAAGAAGTTTATAGTACAGTTGGGGTGACAACGGGGATATTGTCATTTATTTCAGTGTCTTGGCAGTAACCAATATCTGCCGTACCTCCTTAACAAATCTTTACTGATGCGAAGTCAAGCTGGGCTGATGTTCTTTTATGCCATGAGGCTTAACTTACACGCTCTTTCTTCTAAGTGGATGAGAAACACTTTAGAAAAAATGCTACTCTTCTATGAATTATTAAGGAAAGCAGCTACTATACACTGAACACCGTGTGAAACACTTTATATGCATTCCATCTTCAAAACACTTCTATGAGGCAGGTACTATTTTTAATCCCCATTTTTAATTCCATTGATAAGGAAACTAAGGCCTGGGGAAGTTAAGGAGTTTATTAATCCAAGGTCAGATTGTAAGTAAATAGCTTAGCTGCTATTTGAATTCAGGTTTGTCTAAATCCAAAGAGCCCTAGAACAGACTGACTGCCTCGTGCACTGTCAGCCCCTGTCTGGTCCTGAACCCAGAGAATGTCATGACTATGGTCATCTGCAAGGGCACTGTTCTATCTTTTTTCTCCTTTGCCCTCCAGCCCTAGTAGGAGCCTAGGTTGCCGATACGATTCGCACAGACACTGCCTTATTCGGCAGTAGAACCCTGATGGATGGTCTCTCTAGGCAGCCTAGTATCTTGCACACCATGGGTCCCCAGCTGTCTTCATCCTTGAACAGAACCCCTGCTGGACACAGAACAGCCACAGGACCTGATACAAAGCTTACTCAGTCGCTAACAGGTCTGCAAGTGTCTGGGGGACAAAGCAGCAGCTGATTATTAAATTTCCTTTAGATCCATCAAATGATTTAAGCAGGGTGCTTCGAGGTAACCAATTTGAATAACTCCTTTGAGTAACTGGGGACGGCTCTGCTTGAATCTCTGATCAGCTTTGCTTTCAGGAATTCTCTGGGCAAAGCCAGAGCTACAAGGGAATTTGATCTTGAAGACTTCACAGGGCTCGTCCTTAAAGCTGACCATTTCTTCTCTCGTTGTCAGCCTCTGTCAGGATTTAACAGCCGTGGCTGTGATTTATGAACGTGTCTGATTCCCTCTGGGGGCAGTCCCGTTTTTCAAGGATATCCCATGCTCCAAGCAGCTCTTTGCACAGTGGCCGTCCATCAGCGGCACCTGCTTCAGCAATCAGCAGTTCCAGATAAGCTCACGCCTCCCCAGACAATGCTACAATCTCCTGGGAGCTGGCACAGAGAGCACTAATGGATTTCTAGAAATACGCTACTGTGACCAAGTAAGAAGACAGATTGGGCGGGGGAAGAAAGCAGAGCAGGCCGGGGGCTGGGGAACATGGAGACGAAATTCCAGGAAATGAACCACACGACAGTAGCACTTAACAGGACTATGGCATCTGGATGCATCCCTCCTACCCGGCAAGAGGAATTGGCATTTGCACAAATGAGGAATCTCAAGGACTGAAATGGCCTCAGATCGGGATGGAGGCAGTCTGAAAATCAGCACAATTAAGAAGTTTAAGTTTAAAATTAAAGATTCCAGTGAAACTTTCCTTGCTTCCCATCTTTCCATTCCGTGTTATTTTCTTTTCCTCTTTGAAAACCATGTAGCAAGGATCCTGAAACAGAACAAAGAGAAAAGGGGAGGCGAGCGAGCTCTGTGTTGGAGGTAGAGAATTCAACTTGTGTTGGCATTATGTCACTGAACTGAGTGGCTATCTGAGACTCTCTTTCCGCAACGTTAAATGGGCCCCAAGTGCCACTGCTATCAAAGCTGCACGTGAAGAAGACAGCAGACGATGTGCCCGGTAAAATCGGCAGCCGCAGCCAGGAAAACGTGTAACCCTTCCATCCACCACCCTCCTTTCCCTCTGCATCAGCTCGTGTCATAAGTCACTATTTGCCGACAAGCTGTACCGATAGGAACCCAACGCGGGTTCCAGCACGGGAGCAACATGCCATTTTCCTAGTGCCAGGGAACGTCAGCCTTGCTCACCCCAAGCTGATCACCATGTCGCTGGCTGGTGGAGGGAGGAAGGATGCTAGCCATCATTCATCACAGGCTCAATTTCCCAGACAGGCACTTCAGCAGCATCAGGGACCGGAGAAGAGACATTCAGCTCCTCTAGGAAGCACAAGAAATTCTGCTGACACCTACACCCCCCTTCCCCATGCCCCTGACACCCACCACTGTCTCACTGCAGAGCAGGAGGTATTGCAGAACACTTCAGCCTTGAATCACCTTGATAATCATTTTGAAACGTTTGCTATGTTTAGCATAGTAGCTGGCCGCCTATACATATATGGTATTTAAATATTTGTTGAATGAATGACTGATCAAATGGATTTTAACCAAATAGATTTACCAGCTAGGATGTTCATAGTAGGTACTGTCTGCAGTGGACTTTCATTTGATCTTCACAACAACCAAAAGCAGCAGCTACTCTACCTGTATCCTCTTACTGGGGGGGGGGGGGGTCCTTGGTAGTAAACAGCAGAAACTCATTCTGGCTTAATTACCTAAAAGGGTATTTTTTGTTGAAAGCATGGGAGAAGCTTCTACAAGCAATAGAAGTGTGAGGAATGAGGACTAGACGGCAGGAAAAAAGTAACATAGCTTTAGGAGGCCAGCAAGTAGAAATTCTGAGAACCAGAATTGTCCAATCACGATGAAGAAACTCCAACTGGTTTTTGTCTCCTTCCTGCTCAAGAGTGATGTCCCAGGCAGACTGTGCCAGATTGCCCCAAATTGGGTTTGATGCCCACCCCTTGGCTCCAAGAGCATGGGCCCAGATTACAGCTCTGTTGGATTGTATTTGGTGAGGAGAAAAATCCCAAAAGGAAATCTGCAAAAAGGGGAAATGAATGTTTGACAGCCAAATAGCATATCAGGGTCTACCTAATCTCCTTCACAAATAGAAATACCGACAATTAGAGCTTAATTGATTTCTTCAAAGTTACACATAGGGTGCTTTAAAAAGTGACTCAAACCTGGGTTTTCTAGTCCCAAATGCCACATTCTTTCCTATAGCACAGTCATATAATGTGTCCCTTGAGACCTTGAAACAAGCCACCAGGTGCAATGTACTATTCCAGATTGGATCTTTAATTTAAAAAAGAATGTAGGGGGGAAACTGGTACAATCCGAATAAAATCTATAGTTTAGTTAATAGTATTATACTAATGTTAATTTCTTAATCTTGACAAACGTACCATGGTTATATAAGATGGTGCTATTAGAGGAAGCTGGGTGAAGGGTACATAGGATCTCTCTCTACAATTTTTACGTTTCTCCAAATATAAAATTATTCCAAATATGTGTTTAAAATGTTGAGTCAGTAGCTCTCCTTGGACTTCTTTGGGACAAAGTGACACATATTTATTAACAGTCTTCTGATGCAAGGCACTACAGAATTCCGAAAGATCTCGAAACCTCAGCCTTTGCATGAAAGGAAGCAATAACCTAGAAAGGGTAGTACCAGACCTAAAAGGATATGCAGGATAGCATCGTACTCAGAAATCTTGGAGGAAGGAAGAGAAATTTGGGGGCAGAGTTATAGGAAAAGTGATATTTGAGTTCATCGTAAAGGATGATGAAATTTGGATCTCCAAGGAGAAGGAACTAGGAGCATAATCCCTGGATCATAGAAGAATGAGACTGAAATTGTACGTAAAGTAGGCACATGAAAGCCCCACCATTCACACTGAGAATTTGGGATTTCCTCCTCTCTGTTGGTAGTTGGTTGAGGTCTTTAGGGCTATTCTTGGAAAGCACACTCTGACTTGATATGTAGGAAAGATTCTGAGCAGAGAAGCAGGAGGCAGGAAGAGTGGTAGGAAGATTGTTCAAAATTCAAATTAAGATACAATTCAAATCAGTTCTGTGTCCTAAGCATGGGAAATAGTCATCATTGAAAGTCTGTGTTTGTCCAAACATCCAGAATTATCTTATAGAGGCACCAAACACATGCTGTTATTGCGACCTAGAAAACCAAACTAGATCTGGAATTCGACTCATGGCTTGTAGTAGTCTATGATATCTTGGTAAAAGATTATCAAAATATCATCCCTTTCCTTGTATGAAATGGCTGTTATTATTCTCAAAACATAATTTATGTTTTTAAAACATGATACTTTAATGTAAACATACATTTAAAAGTTACTGTCTTCCAGGCACTATCCTAAATGCCTTACAAATGTTAATTCATTTAGTCTTAATCTTATACACGCTTAGGAGGCAGATACTCTATGATCCCAGTTCTGGATGAGAGAACAGGGGAACCAGGGAGTTTAGGCAACTTGCCTACGATTACAGAGCTATTAATGGTACAGGACAGAGCTGAGAGTCAAGCCCAGGCAGCCTGGCTGAGTCCAAGTTCTTGATCGTGGGGATCCATAATGTTCCAGAAAGGGGCAAATAACAGAGTAATTTGGTATTTTAATAAAACATGGCTTCCAGTACACTGAAGCTCTCTCTGCCTTATCCAACCAAACCTCAGAACTCTCTGATGTTCCATTTGGTAGATTTTACTTTTTCTACTCAAATTGTCTTTGAAACCAGGTATGTCCAGTAGCTGCATGAAGTTCAGATATGTCTGACAAAGACCTTGAAGAGAGACCTGAAGGGGAACAAGTGAGTTTAGAGCTCATGTTTGCTTTTCATTGATCATTTGTTCTCCACACTAACCCTGTCAGGGAGAAGTGACCAGTGTACCCCACAGAAGTGACCAGTGTACCCCACATCCCCAGACCTTAGAAAAGAACTGTGTGAACTGACCTCTAAACCTTCTTTACACTCTCCACAATAGTTTAATTTCTACCTTGAGAAGTGGTTAGAAAGATGGAAATGAGAATGAGAAAATATCCTTAACTTTAAGAACATTGGTGGGCAGTTACACGTTTTATGTTGAATAATCAAAATTTTGGGGACATCAGTACATCTCAACATGGTGTAGTAACGAAAAAGAAATGATTTAGAAGCAGAAGGACCTGACCTCTAGCTGGTTGCCTCTGTGCTTGTCATTTTTCTCTGGTCTTGTCTCCTCATTAGTAAAATGGGAAGGGTAGACTCTATCAGAAATTATGATTGACAGCCTGTCGATGTTTAGTTTAGAAAACGGATAGTGATTTGTGTTTTCCATTTGAATTAGCTGCCAATATATAAAAATTGGTGGATTTCATATCTTTTCTGGACCCGCATTCTTACGTGGCAAGAATTGGGCATCTCCCCATAGAGCCGCTGCCTTCAGAAAGGATGGGTGGTGTGTGATTCTCCCCAGCCCCCACTACTCCTCATTCTCTCCTTGACAAGGACACGGAGAGGGTCAGTTGCCATTTATCTTCATACTTGCAATGACTTCTGACATATTTTACTCTTACATTCTTTGCCTGGGCCCTGGAGATATTTGCAATCGCAAACCTGGACTTTATGAACTCTTAAGGTCTAGAAGGTACTGTGGTTGTCTGGTAAAATATAGCATCTCAAATGGCTAAGATTGCAATATGTTGTCTAATTAAAGTTTTCCAGCAGTGGGAGCTTTGGAGTCTAAACCGCAGGCAGGACTCACCTTCTCACCCAGGTCACTGTAATTTTCAAAGGAAACGCTGACTCCTGGATCTGGGAGTCCCACGTTCTGTCTACTCACGTCGGCCCCGCCTTTGCCTTGCCGTAGTATGCAGCCATTCATTCACGGAGGGTTTTTTTTTTTAAACATCTTGGGTATTGACGTTCAAATCCAACATAGAGCCAACTAGACTATTTGGCCGCTGCTTTATCACCGTCTATGTGTATAGTCCTTTACCATTTTCAAAATTCTCTTCTAAATACCGTTTACTTTTTACACTGACCCCAACAGAGAGATAGAGCAAATATTGTACCCACTTTACAAAACTGAGGAAAAAAATATGATATTAACAAAGGTTTTTATACGTCAGTCTTTTTCCTTAAAACCAGATCCTGGTATTTTGGTTTTAAAGCTATTTCCTAAATACAAAAATAAAAACATGTTTATTTAATTAAACCATCATTCTCCAAAGCCTACAGACTTCCAGACTACATTACTCTCCTTCCCCACTGAGGCATAATTGAAGATTGATATGATACATTTTATTAATTAGGCCCGTCTGGTTTTCCCACAGAGAAAAAAGAGATGGATCATCTTTTATGCCAGCTGATTTAAATAAAAATCCACTTGGATTTAGCCTTTTCCTGCTGGTGCTACACCAAAGCAACCAGGATGTGAAATATTTACCTTTATCTTATTCTCTGAGAGAAAATGTGAATCATTGTAGCAAAATATATTCTTTCTCAGAGCACTGAGTAACTATTAGGCAGAATTTCTGTGTTCTCTTCCCTGGTAACTGCAAACCAATCGCAACAAGTTCGGTGAAATCTTGAGAAGGACTACAGAAGGGCGTGCCTTCTTCTGGACTTCAGAGGACACTGTGTGTGGGAGGGCGGTTAATTTTATGTGTAGACATGGCTGGGCCACAGTACCCAGATAATTGGTTAACATCATTCTAGATGTTTCTGTGGAGGTGTTTTTTTAGATGAGATTAACATTTGTTAACAGTAGACTTTGAGTAAAGCAGAGTAGGCCCCGTAATGTGGGTGGGCCTCATTCAATGAGCTGAAGGCCTGACTAGGAAAAGACAGGGGAGGAAATTCTGCCAACATACCACCTTGGGACTTGAATGGCAGCTCTTCTTCGGCCAGCTGGCCGGCCCTGCGGAGTTTGGACTTGCCAGCCTCCATAGTTGAATGCACCAATTCCTTAAAGGAAACCTCTCTGTCTATACATATGTGTAAGTGTGTATGTGTGTGTGCATACACACACGTCCTATTGGTTATGTTTCTTTCGAGAACTCTGACTAATATGGCATATGTACACATGTGTGCACATGTGTGTGTTGTGTGTGTGTGTTATATCTAATAACAATTAAGAGTCTACACCAGGAATTGGTAAAGTGCAAATTTCTGTAAAGGGCAAGTCCGTAAATATTTTAGGCTTTGAGAGCCGTATGATCTTTGCTGCAACCACTCCACTCTGTTGCCTTCATTGTTCCAAAGCAGCCATAGACAATGGCATGGCTGTGTTTCGATGAAATATTTTATTTATAAAAATAAGTGGTAAGTCAGATGCAGCCCACAGGCCACAGTTTGCCAGCTGCTGCTGTTCAAAATAGTCATAGCACATTTATTGGCTGGTAGATAAAATATTGAGAATCTTCCACATACTCAAGCATTTTATGGCACGTAATAGGTACACATTTCAACCACAACTCAAACACACAAGATATACAATGCCTTATTTTTCTGTAACAACTTAATGTCTAATTCCAGCTCTCATTCCACCAGACTGACAAAACTTAAGCGACCACTGTGATTTCCCCAGGGCTTATCTTGTACATGTGGTACTTGACGTCTTCTGTCCACACTGATATCCAGTGAGGTGTTCATTGTCACATCTGGTCCATAGTCGTCACAGGTCACCACTGAGAGACTCCTCGTTCTTTTCTGCAAGGCCCCTTCACGTCCAGACATGGTTTGTATTCTCTACATGCTGTTCTCTGTAATTTTTCTGTTCTTACATCACACGAGGGCAGAGAAAATGCCTGAAAACAGTGCTATGGCCTTCCTGCCTAATACACGAAAAGCCAGTCTTACCCAAGTCTTACCCCTCCTGGGCTCCTTCTAGCATTGGGATAAATTGGATCTCATAAACTTCCCTTTCTCTTTTTTATTTCTCTCCTCCAGGCTCAGCCCATGGAGCAGAGTATAGGAACTGTCACCCCTACTTCTATCTTTCATCCTTCTCCAAGCCCAGTGAACTTTATCCTGGTCCAGGAGTGAGAAAACCTCACCCTTATTCATTATGTCTTGAATCTTTCCATTCTTGTCATCAGCTAAACTTTTCAAGCTCAAAAGGTGGCCAAAGACTCCTGTTTTCTTTGCTTCCCCCACCCCCCATAACATCCTTTCCCTGAGACAGTGAACAAAACACCCCTGGCTCTTGGATGGAAGGAATGGCCAAAGTGAGAAAGAAAATGCTGAGATAAAACACTGGTAAATATTTGATAATCCTATCTTCCCAACACCCAGAGTAATTTGAATTCCTATGCCTGGCTAGCGTTTGGAGAAACTGAACCTTTGCCCAAGCAGTAGACCTAGGATTCACATGACAGTCATCCTGTCTCAAAAACTAGGAGTCTGAACATCCAGTGGGTTATATTAATCCAATGTTTAATAGCATGTTCTGCTATAGGAATAGACTGCAATCTGCTATATCTGAAAAGTAATTTGAGAGTCAAGATCAATGGAAAACAAGCAACACGAGGCATTCTCCTGGTAGGAAATGAGTAGTATAGACAAGGGCTACAAGTAAAAGAAAACATAGATTACTGTGAGCTAGGGTAAGGCTTTAAGAGGTAGTAGTTCAGTCTTCAAGGACTAACAGGATTCAGTGGATGGGACGTGTAAGTTGTGGGGAAGAATGCCTTGTCTTCCTGACTTGGAGGAAGGTGTCTGGTCCATGGTCATCGGACTTGTCCTTTCTCTTGAGATGGGTTGCTGATATTAAGCTTCAGCACCTGTCCAGCAACATGAAACATTTGTTTTTGCTCTATCCCAACCATGAGGTCTCTCGGGGCCTACCAGCCAGTCCTTAGCCATTTGCCACATCTTATAGGTGCTTGGAAAATGTTAGGATGCCCCTCACCTAGACACTCTGGAACTGTCCATGTAGGGCCAGGAGCATAGGGAATTATCTCTCTAGATACAGCACTAATTCGTTGCTACTCAGACACCAAGAAAGACCTGGATTTCCTCCTGGAGACTTTTGGTTTCCTCTGGTGATAACTGTGAAGCTAAGCAATGGTTGGTTTTGTTCTGGAAACCTTCCCCATGACTTACGTGCAGTTCCAGTTTGCTGATGCACGTTCTCCATCCAGAATCCTGGAGCCCTGGGCCACAGGCAGTGCCTAAACATGTTCCCCTCAGTTCTTGTTCTGATTGCCCTTCATTGAACTGTTCTGGGTATAGGAAAACTGCTATGATACGGAGATGTATGCTTGGAGATTTCAAACCCGTTTGCTCTTACTATTCCATGTTTGAGGGCTTAACAAACAGAAAACAAAACCTCTCCAAACATCAACTCTTGGAATTAAATACTCCTGCTTTCAAGACCCTATTTTAGAGCTAAAAGTGAAGAATGTGACCCATTATTCTAGGATCTCCTAGAACCCTCTTCTCTCCTCATCCTCCCGACACAACACCCCTACACAACCCTTACCACTGCAGGAGGCACAGAAAGCCATCCTGAATTCCAGAAGTTTGGGTTTCTGGCTGTTTAGTCTCTGGACCAATTAGCACTTTACTCTTAAGCTTTTTTTTACGCATAAGATCACTTGCATGTTTGAAACTGATTACCTTAGGGGGTGACAGCTAAGAAACATGGAGTTTCCTTTTGATAATGAGAATGTTCTAAAAGTGATTATGGTAATGGTTGCACAGCTCCATAAATATAACAGAAGTCATTGAATTGTATACTTTACATGGGTGAATTATATGATATGTGAATTATATCTCAATGAAATTGTTTAAGAAACAATATTTAGATTTTTTTTTTAATGGTGCAGCTCTCTGGGACCCCTGATTCTGTGTCCGAGGTGGACACAAACTACCTGGAGATGTTCTGTTCCCTGAACACTGTACCTTGTCGTCCTGCTCACAGGTTTCCTATATCACAAAACTCTCCCTAGCTCGCTTGTGCCCCTCTCCCCCAAATCCTACACATTTGTGCTTGGTCTAGAGAATCCCGACTCATCCTTTGGGAAACACTTTGGACATTAGCTACTTCCACGAAGTTTTGCTTGACCCCCAAATGTGAGCTAAGAGGCCCTGCCATGTGCTCACACGCTACCTTGCAGATTCTCTGTCACTCTATCGTGACTGCCTCCTTACTGGCCTGTGAGCTCTGTAAGAGCAGGAATCAGGTTCATCATGTCCGCTAGTGTACCCCCAGTTCCTGGACGATAGTGCAGGATGAGTGGATGGATGATGGACACATAATGCATGCGTGACCTACCCACTAATATAACAGTGTAGGATTTTATGTCTATGGGATAAAAACTGAAGGGAGCAACAAAGGAGGTGTTTTTCCCTCTTAAGCCAGGAGAAAGAGAAAGGGGAAGAGGTTATAACTAAGGTTGGTCATTTTGTTTTCTCAGAATCTTTATTTTTTTGAGTGGTGTGTCACGAATGCTTCCTGTGGGCATTGTGCTCGCCCACAGTTGCTGTTATAATTGACCGAGCTCTGCTGTCCTGCTGCTTTCCCTGCTTGTTTATAAATTAGAAAGCATCTTTCAACTTGGTGGGGGAGCTGTAGTCTAACACAGGAACAGCAAGATGGCAGTATGTGTAGGACAACTTAGAAACATCATTGTAGCTCGGATAGGATGTCCCACAATCTCTAGGCGTGAAATCACTCCCCGGAACAGGACCAAGTAGAATGAGAACTTATTTGCAGGACCAGCAATTTCTGACTAGGCCAGAAGGAGGGATAACATGTTGAAAAGTGAGTATTTCAGTGGTGACTGCCTCTTTCTTTCTGTCTGTTCCCTCCTTAACAGTTCCCACAATAGTCTCACATGGTCACCAGCTCAGTACCCTAAGACTAGCTCTAAAAATGTATCAGCCTTTTACAAAAACATGGCAATCAGTGGCATCAGTTGGAAGGAGCTCAGAGGCCACATGATCCAACCTGCTACTAATGCAGGTGTCCTTTCCACAGTACTCTGAACAGATAGTATTCAGCTTCATCTTTGTGCGTCTCTAGCGATGATTACTCATTACCACAAGAGACAACTGATGTCCCTGTTGGATGATGACTTGGAAAGTTTGCTTCATAGAAGCAAACTCTGAAAGTGCACAGCCCTGGAGACACACCAGCCTTGGAGTCCTGGCTCTGCTCCTGACCAGCTAGGTGCCCTTGGGCAAGTTACTTAAACCTCTCGAAGCCTCATTTCTCTGTACAAAAGGTAAATTAGTAATGTCTGGCTTATATATTATGAAGATTAAATGAAAAATATATACAGGGCATTTAGTGTGTTGCCTGCCCCATAGGAAATATCCAATAAGTAGTAGCTTAAAAGTCAAACAAACCAAAGAGTTCTTAAAAGGTTCTAATACACAGGCTCACGTGTATCTGAGAGGCCTAAGCAGGAGGATCACCTGAGCTCAGGAGTTCAAGACCAGCCTGAGCGATATAGTGAGACCCTGTCTCTACAAAACAGAAAAAATTAGCTGGGCATGTTGGCACTCACGGCTAGTCCAGCTCCTCAAGAGACTGAGGCAGAACGATTGCTTGAGCCCAGGAGTTTGAGGTTGCAGTGAGCTATGATGATGCCACTGCACTCTAGACTGAGCAATAGAGTGAGACTCTGTCTCAAAAAAAAAAAAAAAAGAAAAGAAAAGAAAAGAAAAAGAAAAAATATATATGTATATTAATATTCTAAGACTGACATGACATTTTCAGATAAAGGTCAAGAACAGAATAAGTTACAGGTACTAGGATTGTCAAAGTCGAGCCAATATCTAATTCTACTCTGTATGGCACGCTGTGACTCTACCTGGATTTGAAATGACATACTGGGAACTCATTCTCCATCCAAAAGACTTAAGGATCAGAAATTACAAAGCAGAGACTCTGTTACATGGGAAATAGCTTAATAACTGTCTAGATAGAGAGAGGGTATTTATTTCTGGGAATCACGGCATAGGCTGGGGCACTCCACTTTCTTAAGAGGGAAAAGTGGAGCAGAAGGAGGGGAAAACTCTCTGGGGTCCTGTCTGTGCTTCTTGGTCATCGTGCTTTGGCAAGCCTGCTGGTTAGTACCACAACTACCAGTGAATACCCCTAGACAACACAAAGTCAAACAAATACAATGTGTGTGTTCCAGTCATTGATGCATGACGGCCCTGACTTCACCACAGAGCACTATATCAATGTAACAGAATTATACTTGTATTCTATGAATATATAAAAATAAAAGCAAAAAAAACGAAAAATTTTGTTAATAAAGATGAAAGGGCCATTTCTTTATTACAAGTGCCTGCATGCAGAGTTTGATGACTCCAATTGTGATTTCAATTCATTTTTTTTCCCTATTTCTCAACCTTGAAATTACCTAGCTCATCAAGATAATTGGAATCTCTGCCCAATCTCTGCAAGCAATTGGCTTGTTCTTTTCAAACAAAAGACCACTGTTCTTGATTTTCTCTTAATTATCTGGTATTACAATCAAGAGCTATCCTTACCAGTAAGAAGAGCATGACTTCAAGCCCAGCTCTTGAATTCAGCAGGCCAAAATAGGAACAAGGTTTACAATGACTCCCCAAGATCTACAGTCACCCACTTTTACTTCCTGAAAGCCGAGTTAGCAGCAGAACCTGTTTCTTCAGAGTAGCCGTGAGATACAGGGGACAGAGCTCTTAAGAACTATCCGAGAGTAGTTCTTGGGGGACCAAGGACTTCTCAGTGTTTTACCATAGTGGCATTTTTGAAGATCTTAGAGTCACCTACTTAATTTAAAGCACATCTCACGCATGTGGGCTAAACATAAGTTTGGAGTGAAACAGACTCCTCAATAACCAAGAATGAGGGCCTCAAAGTTTCTTTTAGGACAACTGGGATCAGCATGTTCTGGTCACCAGTTTCCATCTTGTTACATCATGGCCTCCAACTGCAAAAACCCATCTGGGTCTGATTCCTCTGGAGCCATCTTCAAGCTCAGGAGGAACGTGAAGACTTGTTTCTGACTGAAAGAAATTTAGGAAAATACAAATTTCTTTCCGTCAATAAACTGAGCCATGCCTAACTCCTGGACGAATTGAAAGGACTGATTTTATTTTATCCTAAGCTCTATGCTTTTGAGCCTGTTATTTCTCCTTGTCTGCAATAGCTTAGTCCCGGCACCTGATTCTCTTTTTGGGATAATCTTCCTTATCTTGGAATGTCATTCCCAGACTTCCCCTAGCATCTGTCATCTGTACCTTTGTACCTAGCCTGTGCTGTTGTCCTGTAATTACCTGCTCTCCCCACCGCCCCTGTCCCCAGGAGACTGTGAGCTCCACCTTGGTATCCAATAATGGTTTTATTGCATAGCTCTGGCAGAAATACTGTTCTAATTGAAGTATTTTTTCCTTCAACACATATTTATTGAGTTATTATACCTAAAAAATAGCAAATTATAAGGGAACAAGTTTCCAAAGTCAACAGGACCAAGAGAACAAATTGTAGTAAAAAATATATATATATATGTAACCTTTGGAAATCTCCCAACTACACTGCATGGTTTTGTATGTCCAACCCTGTACGATAATTCTAATTCACTGTAAGGTTTGGTGGCCACTGAGTCAAGGAAGGAACAAAGGGCCCATCCACATGCGTGTGTCTGGACAGTCAAATCATTCTGCCTTCATGTAATGACTGTTTTAAATTCCTAAAGATGAATCGGGTGTGGGTAGGATGTTCCTGCTCACCTGAGGGTTTCTGTCATTTTCTTTTAATAGAGTCTCTACAGTCTCAATGCACATAAACATAGTTGTTGTAAGAATTAAATGAGATAATATTTGTAAAACCACATAGCACAGGTCCTAGCGCCTTGTGGATGCTCAATAAATGTTTGCTTGACTTAAATTTTTCTTGATTAGAACCATGTACACACTTGTCTTTGGAAGTTATAGAGAAGAGTTAGCTGCTTGCATTTTGGTCGTTTTCATTGTGGCTTCACTCACTGGCTGCCACTGTCAGGCCTGGGCCTTGGCATCCTGCGACTAATGAAGCAGAGAGTGTATTTCTAATCCCAGTGCTTGCATTAGATGCGTGATTCATATGACTGCACCACCCATGGCATGCTCACTGTGCTGGCCATGGGGAGCTCCAGGTCAGATATGAAACACATGGATTGAATAAATAACAACCAAAGGGTGTCTGTTATGGAAGAGGAAAGTTGAAGTGACAGACACGTCTATTACAGTCTAGTGGGAGGGCCAGTGAAGTTCCCTGAGAAAGTGGCATTTAAGATAAGTAGTATTTAGCTAAGTGAACAGGAAGGGAAAGCGCGTACGTAGTAGGGGAATAGAGGAGGATCCAGAGACGAGAGAGGAAAGAAGTCCAGTTTGGTTGGAATGTGGAATGTGGGCTTGACTCTTGCCTGTCCCTACCCTGTCATTTCTGCCTGAGTAAACCCCATCGTTGGTTAATCTAATTCTTTGCCTACCTTCTGTCTTCCCTGGGGCAGTAGACAATGGCCAGAGAACAACATATGACCATGATAACTAGTCTCTCTTTAAGGTCCCGAGCCCTAACCTCCAGTGGGTTGTAAGCAGTCCAGAAATCCTCCAATGTGTCTTCAGTCCACTCCCTGCTGTACTCCCCCCAAAAGCTTCTTCATACCTCTCCCCTCTCTTCAAACCTTGAACACCCCCTTGCTGTACCTTGCTCTCTCCTTGATGGCTTCGTTTCCTTTTCTCATGGAGAAAAAAATGATGCAGTCAAAAGAGATCTTTCATGCACTGTGACCATGACATCGACCAATTTGTTGGCCGTCTGCCTTCGGCCAGTTACTGGGATAAAGTGCCCATACTCCACTGTAAAGCATCCCTTCCACTCCTGCAATGGACCCCATTCCTTTCCACCTGCTTAAGGATATTATTCTAACATTTAACCACCATCCCCTCACCTGTATTTTCAACTTTTCCCTCTGGATCATTCCTATAAGTTGTCAAATATACCCTCATCTGTCAAGAAAAAAAGAAAAAGAAAAAAAGGAAGAAACCTTCCCTTAACCTCTTCATTGCCCCTGGCCACCACCCGTTATCTGTACTTGATCTTAGCCAAAAGGCAAGTTCTCTGTTCTCCCCTATTGGGAAACGTTTTGAAAAGCTTGATTCTTCTCTGTCTTCCTTTCCTTCCTTCTCATTTTTCTTGATCCACTCCAGTAGACTTTTCTATATCACTCCAGAGAATATTTTTCCACAATTCACCAATGAACTCCACCAGAGATGGATTTACCTTGACACTAATAAAGGTTAAGCTTTAGTGATCCTCATTTTCATGAGTCTTTTCAAGGCCCTATACCTAATTTATATTCTCTGTCTTAAAAATAGTGTTCTCTGTTTTAAAAATAGTGTTCAAATTACATCAGCTTTGGACCCCACCAAACCTAGATCTCTCTTACTTACTTACCTCTAGCCCAGGACTTCTCCAGATTTGTATGTCTAACTAGTTACTTGCTTTCCTGTTGGATGTCTAACAGGTATTTCAAATCCTAACTGACCTCCTGATTTTTTTTTCACCAATCCTGAACTCCTATAGTCTTTGCTGTCGCAGTAAATGGCAATTCCATTCTTCCAGTTGCTCAGGCAAAAAAAAAAAAAATATTCTCTTTATTTCATGCTTTATATCCAATTTGTTAGAAAATCCTATTGCTTCTGTCTTGAAAATAATATCCAGCATCTGACCACCTGTCATCATTGTCACCACTACTCACCTTCCCTAAGCTGCCATTATCTCTTGCCTGGATTATTGTGTTGTCAGTCATCTTCCTGCTTCCACAATTGACTGTTTATATTTTCTATGTTTTAGCCAAAGTCAGATCATATCACTTCCTTGCTCCAAATCATCTAATTGGGGATGGGGAGGGAAAGAGAAAAGAGGAGGGAGGAGAGGCAGGGGTACCCTGGGAAGGTTAGATGGGAAAGGGACCCATAAGTGGTTTTAAGAGGCTAGCTGATCTCATCCTTAATAAAATGGAAAGCCTCTGAAGAAATTTAACAGGGGCCCGGGTACAACAGCCTAATTTTCAGTATCCTGTAGAATTTGAGAACTTAGAGATATGCAATAACCAATATTATAATTTATGTTTACAGAAAAGCTAAAAGCAGTAGCATCTGCATGCATTGACTATGTTTTTTCTAAAGACATTAAATCGATTAAATCTCTCCCAATTCTTAATACTTGCACAAAAAGATAAAATGCAAAAAATTCAGATAGGTAGGGAGAAAATCCATAGAACCAATTCAGCCTTATTTTTTGAGATTATATTAGGGTTGCTTCTGTGATTTGAGTCTCACAGACTTAAATAATCTTGCTCCCCTGTTTAGCTTATTTATAAATAAGGCTGACACACGTGAAATTCTTACAATTCAGTTGAAATTGCCTAATCCTTCTATGACTCTAGATGCATTTGTTTTGGGTGTTATAGCATGCTATTGATAATAAAATGTTGAGTTAGCACTTCACCAGTTGTTTAAAACAGTGTTTAAGGGCTGGGTGACTAAAATTTGCTTCATTCATGCCAATGTGCCCTCTTTTGGGATTAATTTTCCACCCCTAAAGGTATAGCCCTGCATTTCCAGTCCTCTTAACAACTCTGTATTTCTCAGCTCACCGTCCTTGTCTCTATGAACTTTTTTACCCTTTTATCATAAATTCTACATGGGCATCAAGTTAATGGTCCAGCAAAAATGTGGATACTTTCCCTCCCTAAGTCATCCCCAAACACACTCAGGGAGAAGTGTATTGAAATTGAAACTCATCCTAATAAAACCAAAGCCAAAAGAATCTAACTTTCTTTGGGAAATGATTCTTAATAAAAAAAAAAAAAACAATATGGTTTTTACTTTTTATTGTTCAGGAAGCTCCAGAGTCAAATGGGCTTTATACAGCTTCTTTTTCTGATATGTTAAGAGTTGCGTTTGAGGGAAAATTAAATATCCAAAGTTTAATAAAGACAGACTTTAATATTTTAATTTAGATTTTCTTTTACTTCTGCTATAATGGAGGGGAGAGTGTTCTCATGGGTTCCATGTATTTCTGCATGTCTTGCGAGTGAAGGATTAGCTGTCCTCAGTTCCAAACTCTCGTCAAGGGTGTTTAAATGGCAGACAGCTTTAAAAGACAGAGATAGTGTCTCACTATAAGGCACAGTGCAGCCATGCTTACTTCCCAGTGTAATAAAAAATAATATCTCCCTCCAGAGCAAAAGGCAGGTAAGTTACTTCCCATTAAAAAAGTTTTGGGTTCCCTAAGCTCAGGGATCTGCTCTTATAAGATAAGGTACTGTATTTATAAGCAACTATCTGGGCATATTTATGTTGATTCCCCACCCATGGGATTTGGAGGAAGGGAAATTGACTGACATGACATTGCTTATTGTGCTTGCTGTGCTATGAGTAATAAAATCCCTTGTCTCTGACCCAGGAGTCTCATGTCTTCTGCCAGCATCCATTGAAACTGTGGCAGGCTACCTTGTTAGTTTGCAAGCAGGATGAAATCTCACATTCTTCACGGTTCTTGCTAACTATGAAAAACATATTTTAAAATAATGTTAAAACAAGGAAAAATAAAAACACTGACTTAAAATTTATAGTGGTTAATTCTGGAACATGAAACATATGCCTCAGAGTTTGCCCATACTTTTCTGTCTCTACTCAAGCTATCTTTCTGCCTGGAATTTCCTTCCTTCCACATATGTATCTAAGTCATTCAACAGCTGGCATTTGGAAAGTTTTTTGAATATCATTACTTTTTAATTTGCATTTAAGAAATCAATGGCTCATGCTATGAAAACTGATTGAAATAAAGGGATTCTTCATCAGTCACATTTTTGTACTGTGCTAGGCAACGCTTTTAGTAGGTAATGTTCATTCACTCATTTGCTCAAACATTTATTACGTACCTAATGTGCAAGGCACAGTGTTGGACCTTGAGGATATAGAAATAGGGAACTCTGAGTTTAGTGACGCCCAGGAGTAAATGAATATAAAATAATAAGACAAAGATGTGACAAATCTATGACAATATAGATCTTCTAATTTTCTCCCACCATTAATGCCTCATAAAGAGCAAGGTCTCCACCAACCATGGCTTTGTACTGCTTTTGTGGCTCAGTGTAGAATGATAACTCTTAACCTGTCATCTCTTCTTGGTTCATTATCATATACTACTAAGGGAGAAATGAGCCACCATATAGACAAATTATTAGAAATCTGGTTGCAAGAGAAAGAACACCTAACTCAAGCAGACTTTTAAAAGGCAGTGAGTGGGGAAGAGTAGTGTTTGGCTCACACCACTGAAAAATCCAGGGGGTAATATGCTTTAGACACTTCTGGATCCAGGCAAACAAATTGTATTAATTTAAAAAAATTCTATTTTACTCTTTTCACGTCCAAGTTCTGTTTTCCCTTGCATGGCTTTCATTCTCAGGAAGACTCTCCCATAGTTCTGTCAAGATGCCTGCCAGGCTTCCATCCCATCCTTTAATTCATCTGAGAAGGAAAGAGAAATAATCTCTTCTCTACAGTTCCAATAAAAATCCTGGTATTAAATCCCAGTGACCTGACTTGGATCACACGCTTACTCCTAAACAAATAATGGTTAGCCAAGGGAGTACAATGCTCAGATTGGCCAGAGATAGGTTATTTAGCTCTTCCTAGAGTTGGAGATAAAGGTAATATTACCTGAATACATGAAAGAGGGGGGTCCCCAAAGAAATCCATTTTGCTGTAGCTAGATGAATGAGAGATGAACAATGGGCAGACACAAACAAAAGATGCTTATTGCTTACCTAAAGATTCTTTTTAAGATGTTTAAATATATAAAATTTCTTGAAGTCAGAAAATATCTATAGTAAAATAGGAAAGTTGTTAAGTCTGTTAGAAAAGTAGGTATGAACTAAGTAATGACAAGATATAAAACAGTATGTTCATTTTATATTGCTTTAAATGTTGGTCTGAATTGTATGCATCATTAAAATGTAGTAAAAGCTTCACTGTATATTTTTCCTCTTTTTTTTTCTTATTCAGCTAACAATACCTGTAGGATGCCTATGTAGCCATCCTTAAGGTACTACCATTCAGCTGGTGGTAGCTTACCTAGATTTAAAAAAAAAAATCTGAAGTGCTAACCTCAAAATCCTACCTAGCAGCCAGGCACATTGGCTCCTAGTGCCTGCAGTCCTAGAGCTTTGGGAGGCTAAGGCAGGAGGATTGCTTGAGGCCAGAAGTTTGAGACCAGCTTCAGGAAGAGCAAGACCCTTTATCTACAAAAAAATAGAAAAAATTATCTGGGTATGGTGGTGCATGCCTGTAATCCCAGCTACTCAGGAGGCTGAGGCAGGAGAATCACTCGAGCCCAAGAGCTTGAGGTTGCTGTGAGCTATGATGACACCATTGCACTCTAGCCTGGGCAACAGAACAAGACCCTATTTCAAACAAAAAAAAATCATACCTAGCTATTTTCTTCCTATTAACATCAACCCAAAGAACCAAATCTAAAGTGAAAGTTTGAGATAGATTGGAAGAAAAGAAATGACATTTTAGCTCTTCCTTGAAGGTCTTTAATTTATAATAATTCATGCATAATAATTTAGCAAACTTTTATTAAAAACTCCTATACAGCAGACACTGTTACAGACATGCTTAATATGACAGTTAATCAAGGTAGGTACTTCCTTACAAATTAAAATTCTCACTTATAAAGTGAGCCATATTATTACAATAATTGTATAGGTAGGTTGCTAAAGAAATTCACTTGTGTTAATAGAAAGGATATCCACATTGCATTTAGATTGTATACAATCTAAATTGTATTACTGCAAAATATATTTGCTACCCTTCTCTGCCCATGTCAGGGAATCATGTAATTTGCTTTGACCAAGGAAGTACGGGCATAACTGACTCATTCCACTTCCAAGAAGAAACTTTAAGAGCCATTGCTTGTTTTTGCCATTTTCTCTGTCTGTCTGCTGTCGTACCAGCAATTGTTGTTGCTCGACCATCGAAATACTGGGTCCTTGTTATTACAGCATAGCAGCCTAAACTGAAACTGACCGATACAAATCCAAAAAGTTAAAAGGATATTGTATCATCTTAAATGTGATTACCCTTTTGGTATGCCAATAGAAAGCTCTTCTAGTCCCTCCCAGCTGAAGGTCAGAGTCTGTACTGAGAACTCAGTATGTAGAGTGTTGGCAATGAGCGGTGTGTGACCAAACTGCATTGATTCTGCTTAGACATTGCGTGGCTCTCAAAGATGAGTTTCTTTGTCATGACTCTGTGATCATGACAAGGTACTGAATAGTCCCTTACTAATTTACTTCAAAGAACTCTAATATTTTATTTTTTGTCTTGGCCAGTCCTTTAATAGTGATGGGACTTAGATCTTGCCCTCCGCTATTATCTTGTAATACCTTTTTTTTTTAAATTTACGACAAGTTAAAATATTTACGAAAATATTTCAACCAACCACCTGGTACAATCATATTCAATTTTGTAAGACTTTCTAAAGTATAATAAAAGTCACTTGAAGGATATATTTAAACCCACATTTTCTCTTTTCTTTCCCTTCTCTATGAAGGATATACTAGGTTAGCATATTTTATAATCTTAAATTATATGCATCTATAGTTGGTACAACTTCCAACCTGTAGGGATGAAATTTTTAAAAGATCAACTTTTAAAAAATTCAAGTAAAACACCTTTTCTTCTACATAGCATAAATTTATCATTCGTTAATTCAGGACATCAGTATCCTTCATTCTTCTCGCTCTGATCATGTAGCTCAGTTACGGTAGGAGTACATCATGTTAGGGCTTCTGGGCAGTAAAAGTCGGATCCTTGTCATTCTCCACCTACACTGGCGTCTGCCAAGATGCCTGTGTTTCCCCTGATCTTCTGTCATTAGTCGTGCCAGGATATTGCTGCATCCCCCTAATCCTGACCGTGAGACCCTGCACTCCATCCCTTGTGGATATCGCATTCCTGCTTCCCTTAGATAGTAGGAAACATTTTGCTCATTCCCATGCATGCTCAGAGACACACTGAAAAGCCAAGAACTTGACTGTCTTATGACTCCATCTTTCTGTCATTTCTTACTTGAAGTAGTTTGCATGGAACATAGTATCTGTTACCTGAATAGGGAGAAGGGTTACAGAATCACAGAAAGGAACATGTGTTACAAAAAGCACAATCATTATTGTATCAAAATATTATTCTATCACAGGTACATATATAAAGATGTATATTCATAGATTAAACAAAACACATAAACTTTGGGCTCTTGGTAGAGCATCTTCTGATCAAAGGCCAGACATTTTTATGTGCAAGCTAGTATTTGTTTTCATTGATCTGTCCATCTATTCCTGTCTGCAGAACAGGATGGTGTTTTAGAGGATACTATAAATCTATGCCAACCAGTATGCCATGGAACACACTAACTGGCTTCGTGCCTATTCTATTCAATAAAATTACTCCTTTAGAGAGACATCCTCTTCATTTATTATAATTATTACTCTCAGTAAAGAAGGCTTGAATGTACATAAATATTACATGATTTAATGCATTATCAGATCTTCTCATAAGACCCCATTTTTTCTCTTTTAACAAGAAAAGTTTCATGGTAGTTCTAGATAGCAGGTTCTTGAGCTAACATGAAAGAAAACAACCAAAATGAACACAATCAAATTAAGGATACAAGAGAATACAACCCAATAAATGTGAAATATGTGTCTCTTGTTTATGAAAACTGGTCTGTGTTTATCTTTTATAATAAGCAACGAATTATTCCTTTCCTTTTAGAGAATCTTGAGCTAGAGTATTGGACAAGCCATTAATGATGTAGATTGAACCGATAACAACAAACACTTGTGACAGGGAGACTAAAAATAACCTTTAATTGTTATTTTCCTTTTTTCCCCAAATGAGAATTCTGTGTACTTGGAAAACCACTTCCTTAAGGATCTAAAAGGGGTTCTAAGTTTGACTCTTCCACTAATAAGTAATTCACTTCATTTATCTGAGCTGTATTTTCTTCAACAATAACAAGAGATTGGATGATGTCAGAGTTGACCCAAGTGTGGAAAGCATAGCACTGGTGTCACTTGAGATCATTTGAGGTGGCATGGTAAATAACAGAGTGAGAGAGCCGTTCCCGTTTGAACTCTGCCATCCCGATTGAGCCAAGGATAGAGTCCTGTTGGTGCTAGCTTTGGAGTTACTTGGTGTTATTTTCTTCCACTTTGTAGTGAAGAAAGCAAACCTTGAAATTAGAGCTTTTGCTCTGACTCAAGGGGGGAGAAGGGGAAGGGCAATATATGTAACCTTAACATTTGTACCCCCATAATATGCTGAAATAAAGAAAAAAGAAATTAGAGCCTTTGGGTATGTAACAGCTTCTAGATAAAACATTGCGTGTTTATTAATTTGTTTATCTTCTTTGGGACAAGGAATGTGGATTTACCATGTATGGTACTAGAACAAAGTTGCCTTTTAAAATTTGAGAAAAGTATTCATTTAAAAAAAAATAATAAGTAAATGATAGTGCAGGTAGAATGTTCATGACTTAATTTTTGACACTGCTGAATTGGCCAGGACATTTCCTTGAGTCCAGTTTTATTTTGTTCTATCTTGGTTTCTGTCAAGGATAAAGGTAGCATGGTATAAGTTAGGTTTTTCCCCCTTTGGCTAATGAAGCAGAGTACATAGTGATTTGGAATATAAACAGTACACATCTTCTGGAGCATCCACCTTACTTGAAGACTTCTGCAGTTAGATACACACACAACACACATACAAACAGGTGTATTCAAGAACGGATGCTAAATGCATTTGAATTTGCAGGATAAACCACTAGTCTTCAAACACATGTGTTGCCTGTTTTTGAATGGGCAGAATTGAGCAAATGGGAAAGTCCACTGTTCTAGAGAAAGGAATGGTGTCAGATTATGTTGGTGGATTATATCTGCGGATGCCCCTAAATACAGGATGTCAGGGAGGAAAAAACTTCTCTACCCTCTTAAGTGCTGCCTGGGATGCTGCAAATTAAACTGATAGAGGACAGATTGATAGGAGAAAAAGGTTTATTTCATATGTATAGGGAGGGGACCTCACAGAAATGAAATGAAAACCCCAAAGAGGCAGTCAGACCCAAAGGCTTACATGCCATTTTTGAAAAGAGTGATACATTTGTAGAGAAGTGACAAGACAAAGGGAAAAATGTTTCGAGCTTCTACGGACAGGAAATTCTCAGAAGGTCAATATATGGGGGAAACTAATGGAAGATAAGGGTTGTTTTTGCAAGACTTGTTACACATACTCCTCTCTGTACCATCTCTGGGCTCATGGGAGTCTCCAATTTTGCTGAGATTGGGGAAGGGGAGCGTCTTCACTTTACCCATTAGTAACATAGCCAGGAAAGAAACTCGGGTTTCAGTTCAGTAACAGCAGAAATTCATTCTCCTGGTGATCTCCTGCTTAGAATGGAGTAGCTGAAACTGCTCGTATTATTTCCCTCCTCCTCTGGGGAGGCAAGAAAAGAATCAACATGGAAAACACACTGCATCTCTGAACCCAGTGTCATGGTCCCCTGGCCATCAGGGACTTTTGATGGAAGAGTTTGCAAAGTACCTGGAAAGGGCCCAGGCTCGGTGGTCTTAAAGCCCGCATTTATTGTTGCAGTCATGGGACCTTGGGGGTGTTTTCTTGCTTCCCGAGCCCCCGCTTCCTTATCAGTCTTGTCCACCAAGGATTACAGGAGGTATTCCGAGCCTGATAATAGGAAATGCCTGGATTATGGAGATTCTTCTCTCCAACTTTCTCTCACTGGCTTCAAGAGTAATGGTGGACAAAAAGGCCAAGCTAGGAGGTCTAAAAAAAAAATCAAAAAGTGCATATATTCCTACATAGACCAAGGCTTGGCGGTGAATAGATGCTCAGTAAATACTCAGTGGATGACTGGATGTCAGTGCCAATACTAATACTCTCAGAAAAACAAGACAAAATGTACCTCTCTAAATAAACAACTTTTTTTGACCTGGGGAAGTATCACTTGCCGATTATACCAGGTACTTGGAAGAATATTTCCACTTTTCAAATCCAGAGCAATATGCTAAGGTGCTTTATAATGTTTGCCCATAGAGGCAGAGTTCTAGAATTTTCTACTTTAGTAAACATTGTGTGTCCACACCGTCGCTATTGAGGCAGCATCAATGGCCTTCTAGCCAAGTTAACATTAAGTTACTGCAAACGTATCTCTCATTATCTTCCTCACAGAGCAGGCAGAGATAAGAGGGAAAATGAGGTTGGGGAGAAAATAACTTTTTGATGCAAGCAGCTCTGGCAGCCGTCAGCATCAGCATAGGTAGGATACTTCTTAATCCACTGTATTTTGCCAGAGGATGGCCTTCTCTATTCAGAGTGGCAACTACTGAACTTGACTTCTTGCTGTGGCTGCAGGGAAAGGTTTTCCCCGAACCCTGACCTGAGTTTGCTTGGTGAGAGATCCCTGGGAGCTTTAGCCTAGTGGGTGCAATTTTTTTTTTTATCAGGTTTTATATTTTAATGACTTTCTCAAATTCCCCAAAGCAAAAGTACATCATAAATACATCTCTCTGCAGAGGTGCGAAAACTCTGATACTGGAGCCAGTTGTTGCAGGATAGGGTAAGGTATGCTACAGTCTCGGCAGATCTTTGGAAAACTTTTAGGAAGATCTGTTGGTACAGAGAATGTTATGGCAGCCAGACAACAGTTATTATTTTATCAACTTATGTTTAATAATTTTCCCAGCCAAGGTAATGTTCCCATTTAAGTATACCAATCAACTTTCCTATTAGGTAGAAATTGTCGGTTACAAATATCAGAAACTAGACAGACTTGGGTTAAGAAAAAAGAGAGAAATGCATTAGAAGCTTGCTGGGCATCTCATAGAATCCACGGACCAGCCTCCAGCTTCTCAGGAAACACTAGAGGCAAGATCTGGGCTCTACTCTACCTCCTCACTCTGTTTCCTAGTCACATGGCAGAACCAGCCCCTGTCTTCATGGTGCACACCAAGCCCTGTTCTCCTCCCTGCCCTGGCCTGTGCTTGGCCCGTGGACTGGCATGAGCCCTTCCCTAGGCTCCTTCTCCTCCTCCAGAGCGGCATTCCCCAGCCCCTGTTCCAGAAGAGCCTGGGCTTCCACCCAGTTGATCTCTCTATTGCCACATTCTTCCCTTCCGAGCACTTAAACCAATGGAAACTGTCTCGCTTGTTACTTGTTTGTTATCTATCCCCCGCACTTGAAGCTTCATGAGGAGCTTGTTCACCTCCATATCGCATCATCTAGATAATGCTTCCCACGTGATAGGTACTCAATACATGGACCGAATATATATATGTGGGCTCAGCTATGAGGGACCCACCAATCAGCTTTCCTGTTAGGTACCAATCCCCTATGATTAGGGGTGACTTAACAGGTAAAGGAGACTGTTGTGAATGAGGAGATGTTCCCCAAAGCATCCACTACCACTTGGCTCTGTAGGGGAGACCAGAATTTCCTTTCCTTCCCCCTTATGAAGATTTGATAATAGGAGTATATAAAATAAACTGCAAGTAGGAGGAGAAAAGGTATACAAATTTATTAATGCACTTAGAGACGTGAAAGCCATACAAAGTATGAGACTCAAAGAAAGGACCAGATGACTGAAGTTTTTATACCATCCCAAGGTTCCAGGAAGAAGAGCAACTTGAAGCACCACCAGGCAGGTCTTGGGGGAGAGAGGAGGAAAGGCCTGGGCACAAGGCTGTCTTGTTATGCAGATGAACCCGCACAGATAGCAGCTCTCAGAAAGAATAGACAGGTAGCCAGTGATCAAGTTTCTCTGCCAGACCTTTGAAAGTGTCAGACTTTAGTCTCCTTTTCCTGTGAGCTAATATTTCCTAGTTCTAGATAAGGAGGCCCTCAGAGAAAGTCTGTTGGCATGTGCTGTTGACTTCACTTCACTGATGTAGAGTTCCTCTACAGATGCAAATCTCCCGCACAGAGGAAAACCTTTCAAGGCTATTCTTGTGTTTTCAGCCCCTCTGAATAGCCATGTCAAAAGGTGCCAAAGTAGTATATTCTGGGGTGAAATATTCTGGTTTCTTTAAGCTACCTTAACCAACTTCTAGTATTTTCTGAACTAAGGAAAAGGATATATATTGCACCCTGGCCCTGCCTTTGAACTGCTCAATCCTAATCCCCTCATCAATCCAATCAGCTGCTTCACCAGCTCAAAGAACTAAATAATCATGCCATTCATGGAGGACCACAGTGTGGGCCCCAATCACATCAAATGCTCCAGTGACCTGTTCACTCCAACATACACAAAAGGAATCATGACTGAAAGCCTGTGATCAGTATTTACAGTTGATCCTCATTAGTTGCAGATTCTATATTTGGGGATTTTCCTCCTGCCAAAATTTATTTGTAACCCCCAAATCAATAGTCACTGTGTTTACAGTTATTCATGGATGTGTATAATGTGGTAAGAAATTTGAGTCACCCAAAACACACATTCCCAGACTGAGGCTGAACGAGGCAATGTTCTACTGCCTTCTTTCAGCTTTCAAACTGTAAGCATCTTTTTGTGGCCTATTTACTGCCAAATGTTTTGCATTTTTGCACTTTTTCTTGGTGGTTTTGCTGTTTAAAATGGCCTGCAACCATAGTGTCGAAATGCTGTCTGGTGTTTCTAAGCACAAGGAGGCTGTCATGTGCCTTACAGAGAAAATATTAACACACGTTAGATAAGCTTCATCAGGTGTGAGAGACCATGCTGTTGGCTGTGAGGTCAGTGTTAATGAACCAGCAATATATATTAAATAAGTTGTCTTTAAACAGAAGTACACATAAAATTACATATCGATCAGCTGATGAAAATGTCGTGACTAGCGGCTCACAGGAACCTAACCCTGTATTTCGCCTAGGAGCGATGGCTCAGTATTTGTGATTCTGTCATTCACGGTGACTTGATAGAACATAACTATTGTGAATAATGAGAACTGACTGTATTAGTCCAATGACACTTAGTTTGAGATATTTTCATACCTGTTTTTACTCACTGTATCATATAGTCCTTAGTTGAGGCATATCTTTGTTTCTTTCAAAACAAGCCATTCAGAACCCAAAGCTTTGATTTAAAAAAAAAAAAATAGGCATCCTTTCAATAAATCACCTTGGTTTTCTTTACTGTTTGTCTAAGTTGATCTTAGACCACTGGAGTCAGGTTTGTGAGAACTATATATAACCATCCATAAATACTAGAGGCTGAATGTGCTTTTCTACTGTTGACTAGAGAAAGAGAGATTGTATTTCTTATAGTTCACTGTTGACAGGCTCAGGAAGGGGCTCATCGAGCCGTGAAAGTTGACATTTGGCACAATTCGCTCTACCTCCGGAGTAGTGAAGCTGTACGGAAGCACGTAACATGCTTTCCAACGCGTCTGGCCAGTCATCGTGGGGCTCGCCACTTGTCTCGGTCCTAAAATTAATTAAGAAGGAATGATGGGGAGGGGGAGGTGGTGACTGCATAAGACAAATAAGGAAGATACAATTCGATACAGTTATTATGAACTGACTCTAGAGTAAATGGAAAAAAACAGGAGATTATAGCCATTACGGCTGGTAGAAGCTCATCAGCAAAGGGCAGTTTGGTTGCTGAAGTCAAGCTTCAAACTCGAGGAGGATGATGCAGGGGAAAACCGAAAAGAAAGGTGGACTCATCATGCTTGCACATTTAGGGTTTGCAAATTGTCTCCTTTTTTGGCCAGATCTGGCTTGCTCCTCCTGCTGGCTTTCCTCCACCCTGGGTGGCCAACCCACATGGCCACTTCATCATCAATCTCACCTTCATGCAACACACATTTACTCGGAGCTGCTATGAGATGCCAGGCAAGATCGAATTTGGGAATGCTATACTGTATACGCTTAAGTGTTTAGACTGTGATGCGAGACCGCCTGGGTTTGAATTACAGCCCGCCACTTAGCAACTGCGTTGTCTTAGGCTGGTTAATTAACCTGCCGAGGCCTCAATTTCCACAACTGGAAAGCACAGATAACACTAGCGCCCACCTCTTAAGGCTGTCGTGAGGATTAAATAAGATAATCCACATATCAATGCTCAGCACAGTGCCTGGCAGAGAGTGAGTACTTGTCTGAGAAGCAGAAGGGTGGCCAGTGTGCCAAGGTTTCCTTAGCAAACAAAGAGTGGCACAAGATGAGGGAGGCAGGCCAACTCCTGCAGGGCCTCATAGGTAGCCAAGGTAAGGATGTTTAAAGTAATTCTCAAATGCTTTCGCATGGTTTTAAGTAGGACACTGACAACATTGTTTGCCAGAAAAGAATGTCTATACTAAATATAATTTCTGCAACACACTAACTTCTTTTTAACTAGAACAATTTGCACGTCAGCCTTAATACTTTAATGCTCTTCAGTCTGATTGACTTCTGAGCTCTTATACAGTGGTCTTAAATATCCTCACACAAACTTCTGCTGGGACCCACTAACTTTGTCTAATGTTGATGACGGAACTATCAACAGTGGACATCGGTGACATGCTTGCCCTTACCAGGTACACATGCATTATTTTATTTGAAACTTACAACTACCTTCTAAGGTTTTGTTTTTTTCGAGACAGAGTCTCGCTCTGTTGCCCGGGCTAGAGTGCCGTGGCATAAGTCTAGCTCACAGCAACCTCAAACTCCTGGGCTCAAGCAATCCTCCTGCCTCAGCCTCCCAAGTAGCCGGGACTACAGGCATGCGCCACCATGCCCAGCTAAAATTTTTATATATTTTTTTTTAGTTGTCCAGCTAATTTCTATTTTTTTAGTAGAGATGGGGTCTCACTCTTGCTCAGGCTGGTCTCAAATTCCTGAGCTCAAGCTATCTTCCTTCATCTGCCTCCCAGAGTGCTAGGATTACAGGCACAATCCAC
>CAUYRT010063991.1:0-35104 GCA_963574885.1 Lepilemur ruficaudatus | reverse complement strand
GTCAGTGCTGTCTGGGCAGGGATGGAACGCTGTGGACTCAGTCGGAAAGCGGGATCTGTGGGACTGAGAAGAGAGAGCGGTATATAGAAAAAATTAGCCGGGCATGGTGGCACATGCCTGTAGTTCCAGCTACTCGGGAGGCTGAGGCAGAAGGATCGCTTGAGCCCAGGAGTTTGAGGTTGCTGTGAGCTAGGCTGACGCCACAGCACTCTATCGCGGGCAACAAAGTTAGACTCTGTTTAAAAAAAAAAAAAAAAAAAGAAAGAAGGGAGAGCGGGTGACAAGAAAGTGGATACAGAGCCTGAGGAGGTGGTGAGCCGACTGAGTGGGCGGGGCTGTACCTCGGAGGGCTCAGCGACTGGACCGGGCCGAAGTAGACGGCCAGAGTCTGGGCCGGGCCACCGACAGCTTAAGGGCGGAGCGATTTAGAAATGAATGATCCCTTGAGGGCACAGAGACTGAGCTACTTTGGATGCGCTGGCCCCAGAGGCACCTGCCAGGAGTGGTGCCAACCCTGAGTGTCCTCGCTCTCCCCCCAGTCCTGTGTCCCTTGATCTGTCACAACGGCGGTGTGTGTGTGAAGCCTGACCGCTGTCTCTGTCCCCCGGACTTCGCTGGCAAGTTCTGCCAGTTGCATTCCTCAGGCGCCCGGCCCCCGGCCCCGGCCATACCAGGCCTCACCCGTTCGGTGTACACTATGCCACTGGCCAACCACCGCGACGAGGAGCACGGTGAGGAAACTGTAGCCAGAGTCCCCTCCGACCTCTCTGTCAACCATCTTACCGTTCCCCTAACCCTCAAGCTGCCCACCTTGCCAAGTACCCTTCCCCAGCTTGCCCTTCCCCGCATTTCTAGTGCTAGTCCGTAATGACCCGTGTAGACATCCCTTTGCCCGGCCTGCCTCCCGCCAGGCGTGGCATCTATGGTGAGTGTCCACGTGGAGCACCCGCAGGAGGCATCGGTGGTAGTGCACCAGGTGGAGCGCGTGTCCGGCCCTTGGGAGGAGGCTGATGCCGAGGCGGTGGCGCGGGCGGAGGCGGCGGCGCGGGCGGAGGCGGCGGCGCCCTACACGGTGTTGGCACAGAGCGCGCCGCGCGAAGACGGCTACTCGGACGCCTCGGGCTTCGGTTACTGCTTTCGGGAGCTGCGCGGAAGCGAAGTGAGAGAGGAGGCAGGTGGGAAGGGGCCCGGAGCGTGCCACCGCGCGGGGGCGCGCTCACCCAGCGCTTCTCCACAGTGTGCGTCCCCGCTGCCAGGGCTCCGGACGCAGGAGGTCTGCTGCCGAGGAGCCGGCGTGGCCTGGGGGGTTCACGACTGTCAGTCGTGCTCGGAGCACGCGGGTAAGCCCGAGGACGTCCCCAGAGTGCTGGCAGCTGGGGAGGGTTGGGAACTTCACCTCTTCTCCTACTCTGCCCATAGATAAACCCGGTTCACAGGTTCTAGTTACGCCCTTTCCGCTGTGATCATTTCCAGATCTGTCCATATCGTTTTGGGACCATCCACTCCATTTTCTGACTTTGGCCACTGTTCTCACCCCGCCTTTATACCTTGGCCCCATCCGTGCACTTCTGGTGCCTCCTACGTTGGCTTCTCAGACCGCCGACCTAAGGCTGATCCTGCACTCAAATTGCACCCAACATCTTTTAGTTCCTCCCACCCCATCCTCGTCCCTGCCCACTCCATTCTCGCCCTGCCCATCCGTCCCTGGCCCACTCCTCTCCCCTCTGCACAGGGAACTCGGAACGAGTGGGCGCCCCAAGTGGACCTTGTCCAACAGGCTTTCAGAGGATTAATGGGTCCTGTGAAGGTGAGACGGGGCGGGGTGGGAGGGCCTTGGCTCTGGGGGCGGGACTTGCAGGCATCAAGTCCCTGACTCCACTGTGACCTCCTCAACCCTTGCAGATGTGGATGAGTGCGCGACAGGCGGGCGCTGCCAGCACGGGGAGTGTGCAAACACGCGCGGCGGGTACACGTGCGTGTGCCCTGATGGCTTCTTGCTCGACTCGTCCCGCAGCAGCTGCATCTGTGAGCCGCCAGGAGGGGGCTGAGGCTGGGTCCCACGCCTGCCCTGCCCTGCCCTGCCCTGAGACCACATCCCAGAGCACCCCCAGGCCTTTAATACCCTCAGACCCCCAGAGCCTCCCAGAGTCCCAGGCCCCCCTCAGTCTTATACCCCCTTCAGAACTTTTCAGAATCTCATACACCCTCAGACACCTTGGACCATCTTCAGACTCTCCAAGAACCCCTCAAACCTTTTGGATCGGATCATTTTAGACTCCCAGGCCCCCAAATCCATTCATCCCTCTCAATCATTCAACCTTCTTCATATCCTGAGATCCTTCTCAGATTCTCCTATTCACCACTCAGGCCTTAAACCTTTCTCTGACCTCCAGAGCTCTCAGTTCTCCTTTAGACCTTCTCAGACCTCTCCCAAAAGCCCCTCACATCCCCCAAACCCTCCCTGGGACATTCCCCTGCCTCCCAGATGCCTCAGTTCCTCCGCACTCCCACCCCTGCGCTGAAGAATTTCCTCCCCCTGCACCAGCCCAACACGTGATCTCCGAGGCTAAGGGGCCCTGCTTCCGCGTGCTCCGCGATGGCGGCTGCTCGCTGCCTATTCTGCGCAACATCACCAAACAGATCTGCTGCTGCAGCCGCGTGGGCAAGGCCTGGGGCCGTGGCTGCCAGCTTTGCCCACCCTTCGGCTCAGGTGAGCGCCTGCTGCCACCCCTGTCCCTAGAAGCGACAGGAAGAGCGCTAGTTCTAGGCCCCGCCCTCAAACCAGACTGGGCCCTTGGCCACTACCCCCGACTCTGAGACCCACTGGCCTCACACTGGGTTCTGCCCAAGGCGCCACCTCCATCCTTAGCCACACCCACCCTAAAACACATCACCCTGAAAGTTAGCTTTTGTTTCCGAAATGTCAATGCCAGCCCCTGAGATATACTGCCTGCCCCACCCTGTCCCAGAGCTTTTTTTTTTTTTTTTTAGATAGAGTCTTGCTCTGTTGCCCGGCTAGAGTGCAGTGGTGTCATCGTTGCTCACTGCAACGTCAAACTCCTGGGCTCAAACTATCCTTCTGCCTCAGCTTCCAGAGTATCTGGAACTACAGGCATGAGCCACCATGCCAGGCTAATTTTTTCTGATTTTTGTAGAGACGGAGTCTTTCTCTTGCGCAGGCTGGTCTCAAACTCTTGAGCTCAAGCGATCCTCCCACCGTGGCTTCCCAAAGTGTTAGGATTACAGGCGTGAGCCACTGCACCTGTCCCATCCCTGAACTTTGACCAAGTCCCCAGCTTCTGAGATGCTGCCCTCACTTTGGGCTCCCCCTTAAGTGTCACCCCAGACATGCCTCTCCCTGAGACACCTCCCTGGCATTCTAGCTTCTGCTAAAACTAAACCCCACAATGGAGCTATTTCCTGGCCTCCAACTCAGTCCCTGTAGACCCCAAACCAGACCTTGCTCTCAACCCCTGTCCCTGCCACCATCCCAAATGGAGAAAAATGCCCTTGGTCCCACCTTTAGCCTCTGAGATGTCCTGTCCTTTGGCCAGGACACCACCCCATCCCAGCATCCAACCCAAACCCTTCACACACTTTCAGGTCAAGCGCTACCCCCAGCCATGGCCAGTGGCAAGACTCACCCCCCCAACTCATTTCCTCCTGCTCTCTTGCCCTCTCTCTGCCCCTCTCTGTTTCCTATTCTCAGAGGGTTTTAGGGAGATCTGCCCAGCTGGCCCTGGCTACCACTACTCAGCCTCTGACCTCCGCTACAACACTAGACCCCTGGGCCCGGAGCCACCCCGAGTGTCTCTCAGCCAGCCACGAACACTACCAGCCACCTCTCAGCCATCCACAGGTGAGCTGGCTTCTGGAGGAGGGGGCGTCATCTTCAAATTGCTGTCCCAGCCCCATAGAGAGGGGAGGCCAGACAGGAGCAGGGATGCTCAAATCCAGGTCTCCACTTGCTGATACCTCTTCCTCCCCAGGCTTTCTGCCCACCCATCGCCTGCAGCCCCGGCCTGAGCCACGGCCTGAGCCACGGCCAGGCTCTGAGCTTCCCTTT
This sequence comes from Lepilemur ruficaudatus, assembly GCA_963574885.1. Taxonomy (NCBI): domain Eukaryota; kingdom Metazoa; phylum Chordata; class Mammalia; order Primates; family Lepilemuridae; genus Lepilemur; species Lepilemur ruficaudatus. The sequence goes on along the minus strand of CAUYRT010063991.1, from coordinate 31,038 downwards.
CCCAGCATCCCTGCCTGGACTGGTCCTGAGATCCCTGAATCAGGTGCGACAGTGAGAACTGAGGGCATCGATGGGGGGATTCCAGGCAGGGTTCTAGGGGAAGGGACTACAAGGATAGAATAAATGGGGATGTCATAGACAGAGGAATTAAGGAATGAGTGGGAAGAGATGAGGGTTTGAAGGGTTGAGTGGTAGGTAAATCAACAGCAGGAGTCGAAACTGAGCTCAAATTCTCAGTCAGTTGAGCAAGTCTCTTAATCTTTCTGAGACTCAGTCTTCTCACCTGTAAAATGGGGGACGATTGTGAGACTTACATGAGATGCATCTGAAGTATCTGACAAATAGTAAGTTCTCAGTTAATGTTAGATAAATAACTATTTTTCGGGGAGGGCAGTAAGTTAGAACGTGTCTCAGGCAGAGGGTTGGAGAGCAACGTATTCGAAGATGGACCTTAGAGCGGCATTATGGGGGGATTCAGGCAGAGGATCTGATGAGAACGTTCCATGGTAAAGGAGATGGGGGTCAAAGGTAGAAGAACCGGATGGGGGAAGGGACATTGGTGAAGATGTTTTAGGCACAGAACCCGAGGGGATTGTACTGGGATGAAAGGGACAGAGGATTCAGAGGTGGGGGAACCTGGCTGACTGGACCCCCCAGGTCCTTCCTCGGGCATGTGTCAGCGCAATCCCCAGGTCTGCGGCCCAGGACGCTGCATACCCCGGCCCGGTGGCTACACCTGCGCTTGCGACTCAGGCTTTAGACTCAGCCCCCAGGGCACCCGCTGCATCGGTGAGCAGGGTGGAGGGGGTGGACGGAGGCAGGGCGGTGAGGGGGGGCGGTGCTCTGCCCCTTCACCTCGTGACCAGCCCCCTCCGTTCCCTCAGACGTGGACGAATGTCGCCGCGTGCCCCCGACCTGTGCTCCCGGACGCTGCGAAAACACACCAGGCAGCTTCCGCTGCGTGTGCGGCCCGGGCTTCCGAGCCGGCCCGAGGGCTACGGAGTGCCTGGGTGAGAAATCTGCCCCATCGGGCTCCAGGTTCTACCTATCCGTGTCTGGGTCTCGCTCCCGCCCTCCCACGCTTCCCCAGGCGGGTCTGGCCCTACTACTCCCTGTCCTGCCCTTCCCGGGCCCCCTCCCGGGTCTCGTCCCGCCCCCGACAGCTCCCGCCCTCCCTGCATCCCCACCCCTGCCCGGCCCCAAACTCGCCTTGATCTGGTCCCGCCTCTCCTGTGACCCCGCCCCGCCTCTATTGGCCCCGCCCCTTCCCTATCCCAGGCCAGTTCCCTCCCCCGTCCTACAAATTGCTGAAACCAATCTTCTGACCACGACCCTTGGTTCCAACACTGCCACACCAGAGCCCCATCCCCAAGTGCTCCTTCCTTTCCCCGCTCCTGCCTTGTCTTTACTCGGATCCCAAAGCTTCCGTTCCCGCCCTTGCCCTACCCAGGCCCTGCCTTCCCCAGTTCGCCCCTTCTCATAGTGCCCCTCTCCGCCTCTGTCTTGGCCGGGTCCCCAACTCTTGCCCTGCCTTCCTTGCTCGAGCCCCGCCTTTGCCTTGAGCCTACCCATTCCGAGCCCCGCCTACCGCCTCTGGTCCCCGCCCCCGCCTCCCCCCTCTTCCAACCCAGGCTCGGCCCCGCCGTGTCCTTCCCCCTACCCCCGTCTCCCCTGGGGACTTCTCCGGGGACTGTCTGCCCCAGTCCCAGCCGCCTGGTTTGTGCCCACAGACGTGGACGAGTGCCACCGCGTACCGCCGCCGTGTGACCTCGGGCGCTGTGAGAACACGCCAGGCAGCTTCCTGTGCGTGTGCCCGGCCGGGTACCAGGCTGCGTCTCACGGAGCCAGCTGCCAGGGTGAGGGACTGGGAGGGGCAGAGGGGAACGGTAGAGCAGCAGTGGCGAGGGGTGGAGAGACCGAGCAATGGGGCAGAGAGAGGCTGATTGATGGGAGACAGAGGCCAGGTTCTGAAGGCTAGACGTGTGGCCTGATGGCTGCAGAGACAGTGACCTGTGGATGGAGAGGCCAAGTGAGGGAAACAGACAGGCTGAGTCACGGAGGATGGGGCGCATAGTGCAGCGCTGGCGATGTCGGTAATCGGGAAGGGGGAGATCTATGGAGAACTGGGGAGACGGAGGCCGACTCATGCAGACTGGAGAAGCAGTTTTAGGAGCCAGCCAGGCAGCTCAGCAGGGACGGCTGCTGGTTGCAGAGTCGGAATGATGGAGACAAGAGGCAGAGTGGGGGAGGATGGAGAGCAGAGTGATGGGGACAGGGTGGCAGAATCATGCAGGGTGGAAAGACAAAGCGATGGAGGTCCCAGAGGCAGCGTGGAGCATGGAGGGGGGGCTCATAAAAGACCCCTTGCTCCTTGCCCCAAGCAGATGTGGACGAGTGCACCCAGAGCCCGGGCCTATGTGGCCGGGGGGTCTGTGAGAACCTGCCCGGCTCTTTCCGCTGTGTTTGCCCGGCTGGCTTCCGGGGCTCGGCGTGTGAAGAGGATGTGGATGAGTGTGCCCAGGAGCCGCCGCCCTGCGGGCCAGGCCGCTGCGACAACACGGCTGGCTCCTATCACTGTGCCTGCCCTGCTGGCTTCCACTCCCGAGGGCCAGGGGCCCCTTGCCAAGGTGAGGGTGCTGAGTCCAACCCCACTTCACCACCGTTTGCTGTGGGGACTGGAGAGAGACGTTATTGAGAGGCAGAGAGACAGAGCGATGGGGCTCATTGATGGAGGGTGGGCTGTGGGTACTGAGAGGGTGGGAAGGGTCTCACTCCAGAGTCTTCTCTCCTTTCTCTGACATAAGACAGTGCTCTTCATTCCTCCTTCCTTTTTGAATGAGATTCTTGTGCTCGTGGCAACACTGAGGTGGGTCAGCTGAGTCAGGGAAGGCAACCTGGAGGAGGTGGTGTCTCAGCCTCACTCTAGCAGCTGGAGAGAACACTGAATAAGGACATGAGACAGGGGTTTTTCCACCCAGAGTGGGAGCAGCCTGGGCACAGTCCAGGAGGCTGGCTCAGGACAGGAATGTTGGGGCGGGTGGTAGGCAATGGGGATAGGTCCTCAGACCGACTGCTCCCCTCTGCCCCAGATGTGGACGAGTGTGCCCGTAGCCCCCTGCCCTGTGCCTATGGCCGGTGTGAGAACACAGAAGGCAGCTTCCAGTGTGTCTGTCCCACGGGCTTCCAACCCAACATCGCTGGCTCCGAGTGCGAGGGTGAGGCCGGGGAGGGAGGGAGGACTGTGGATGGGTGAGGGGGGCGTTGAGTCACTCCTTCAAGACCACCCTCTCCCCTGCCTCCCAGATGTGGATGAATGTGAGAACCACCTGGCATGTCCTGGGCAGGAATGTGTGAACTCACCCGGCTCCTTCCAGTGCAGGGCCTGTCCTGCTGGCCACCACCTGTACCGTGGCAGATGCACTGGTGAGATCAGGCCCTGGCTGTGATCCTTGACCTGGACAACTATGACCTGGCCTGTAACCTCTTGGACCTCAATCCCCTTACCTGGGCCACAATGCTTAGAGTCTAACTGTGACTTCCCACTAGACTATGGACTTCTGACCCAGACTGCAATTCTGACCCCCAATTTTTGACCCACAACTCTTGACCCTGAATGTGACTCCTGACTCTGTGACCCTCACACTTCACTTGACTGTGACATTTGACCCTCGCTGATAACCCCTGCCCACCTCCCTAACAGCAACTGTGGCCCTCCTGATCCTGACTATCCCCTGGCCCTGAATGTGTACCCCTGAATTTGACTGTGACATTTAACCCTAATAATAACCCTTAACTATAAACCTGACCACAGCCCTGACTCTGTGTGCCTCTTGACCCTGACTGTAACCTCTGACCCTGATTGATCTCAGATTCCAGTCACTGCCTCTAGCCCATGCTTCAGCAGAATCCCATCTAATGATCCTGGTTTACAACACTTCATTGACTCCTTACCCTGGTTAATTTCTGATGCCTGTTCCAATCCTGAGTCCCTTCCCCTGACCCCAGGATCCTGGCACAGAGAGTTCCTGGAAACTCAGACCCACAGGACTCCCAACTATGGTGCCAAGAACCAGGAAACCTAGGTCTGCCCTACCCACCTCTGCCATGGAGCCCTCACCCCCTCGCCAACTTAAGACACTTCCCACCACCTCCTCCAGACCCCCTTCTTCAAGGGGATTCGACCAATGTGTCCTTAGCCTGGACCCCTTCTGAAACCCCTGCTCCCACAGATGTGGACGAATGCAGTTCCGGTGCCCCCTGTGGTGCTCACGGCCACTGCACAAACACCGAAGGCTCCTTCCGCTGCAGCTGCGCGCCAGGCTACCGGGCGCCGTCGGGTCGGCCCGGACCCTGCGCAGGTGGGCAGCGTGAGCACCGGCCAGAGGGCTTGGGTTCCTGAGCAAAGCTTGCTGGAGAGATGGAAGCTTCGGGGCCGGCCCTCGGGGGTGCGGCTTCAGGGCGGGGTTACCAATTTGTCTTGGAGGGAGGGTCGGGTGACCCCGCCCAACCTCTCACGTACCCTAGACGTGAACGAATGCCTGGAGGGCGATTTTTGCTTTCCTCACGGCGAGTGCCTAAACACGGACGGCTCCTTTGCCTGTACTTGTGCCCCCGGCTACCGGCCCGGACCCCGCGGAGCCTCTTGCCTTGGTTCGTACCCGCGCCGGGCCTGGGCCGGGAAAGTGAGGGCTTGTGGCAGGAAAAGGCGGGACAAGGAGAAGAGGGCAGAAGGGGGAAAACGCATTTTTGGCTGGAGTCTCCACGTGTTACGCGGACCCAGCAGCTTGCAGGAGTCTCAGGGCGGCGACCAGGGAGGAGCGGGGTGTGGCGGGGAAAGGGCGGGGTCTGGACAGTTGGGCCGTGACTGGCGAGGAGCGTTCCTAGACCCGCCGGGGGTGGGGCTTGCAGGGAGGGGCGGGGCCTAAGGCAGGTTGCCGGAGACGTGAAAGGCCCGGGAGCCAGGGGGGCGGGGAAGGGGTGGAGGGGTGTGGCCTGGAGCGTTAAGCAGAGGAGGCGGTGGGCCGGGCTTTCGGGCACCCTGTCCCGCAGACGTGGACGAGTGCAGCGAGGAGGACCTTTGCCAGAGCGGCATCTGTACCAACACCGACGGCTCCTTCGAGTGCATCTGTCCTCCGGGACACCGCGCAGGCCCAGACCTCGCCTCCTGCCTCGGTGAGAGGCCCCGCCCGGGTCTGACGCCTCCCCCTTCTGACTCCCTGGCTCCCCCATTTGCCTCCCACCTCGGCCGTTCCTCTGCTTCCTCCCCCTTACCGTCCCAGCCCCCTCCCTTGACCTCCTCTTCTCCTCTGCTTCCTCTGCCTCCCCCTTCTGACTCTCCTTTCCTCTCCTTTCCTCCCCTACCTACCCCCCTCCCCTGCTTCCCCATCTGACGGCCCTGCCTCCCTCCGCAGACGTGGACGAATGTCGCGAGCAGGGCCCGGCCCTGTGCGGGTCCCAGCGCTGTGAGAATTCCCCCGGCTCCTATCGCTGTGTCCGGGACTGCGATCCTGGCTACCACGCGGGCCCCGAGGGCACCTGTGACGGTGAGACTACTGCCTGCCCCGCTCCGCCAGCTCTTACATCGGGTTGCTGGAGTCTGCCCCTTTGGGGACCAAAGGGGAGCGCCCTGCCTCACAGACTTGGGGGAAGGGAAGGGGCCCCCAACTAACGCACCCTTTCCTCCCTTCACGGTATCTCTGTGGTGGGAATAAGCCACCGCTGTGGCTTGTACTTTCTTGTGGAGGCGCAGGGTGGGGGTAAGGGGAGGCACTTCTACCAGGAACCTGTCCAAGCCCCGCTTGCAGAAGCAGCCATGCCCGCTCTGCAGTTCGAGCGCAGTCTGCACTTTAGGCCAGACACTCGCGAAAGACACAGTGAAACTCTTAGGCCGCAGCCTTTCCAGGCCTTTCCAAAAGGCCTTTCCTAAAACTCCCTCTTTAGGCCCCTTCTCTTCCTAGTAGAAGTTTGGGCGTGCCCTCTCCCAACCCTCCACTGCATATCTACTCCCCGCTGCCTCTCCAGGGAGGCTCCATCCTGGCTGCCAGGGCCCCATCCTTTTCCAGTGCAAAATTCCCAGTGTGAAATTCCCCAGGAGCTGGCTCCTGCCAGCTGAAGCTCTGTCCTGGGGTTATCTCTCCAGACTGTCCTTTCCCATTGGTCAGACTCCTCCAGCCCTTCAGAATTTCTAGGCCCCCCACTTCCCATCTCATCTCCTCCCGTAGACCTGCCCTCCAGCTCCCCCATTTCCTCCTTCCTCTGCCAGACTCCAGCAGAGGCTGACTGAGGCAGGAGGCTGGCCTAAGCTTACAGACAGTATGTATATATTTTGGGGGGCAGGTATAGGAATGGTGTGTGGGTGAGTATTTGATGGGACACATGAAACAACAGTGGGCTGCCTTTGACTCTCTGATTGCTAGACCTCTGACTCATGAAAGTCCAGTTTCATGAGACCTCATTTGTTAATTCCACAGGAATTCATTAAGCACCTACTGTGTGCCAGACACTGAGGGTGCAACAGGAAATGAGTCACACGAAACCCCTGTGCTCATGGAGTTAACATTCTAGGGGGAGGAGGCAGATAATAACTATTTAAATGAATTCAAGATTTATTCAACAAATAATATTTAGGCTCCTACTATGTGTCAGGCACTGATCTATGCCCTGGGGATATAAAACAGACACAAATCCCTGCCGTTGTGGAGTTTGGGTTCTAGGGAGGCGACATTGGCATACCAAGAGATATGTGGATTTAATAAACTGTCAGGTTTAAGAAGGAAAATAAAGCAGGATAAATGGACAGAGATGACCGGGCGGTGGGGGGAGGACTGCAAGGAAGGCTTGACCTAGGCACCTGAGTGAAGGGAGGCAGGAGCCATGAAGAGAGCTGAGGGCAGTGTTCCTGGCAGGAGGAACTGCAAGTGCAAAGGCCCTGAGGTAGGACTGCATTTGGGCTATTTGAGAAATGGCAGTGAGGACGTAAGAGTTATCAACACTTGTTGATCTGTAAAAGCTCAGGCTCCTAGAATACCAGATTCTTAGCGACTTCTTAGTCCAGTCGATGGGATTGGAAGTGGTGTTAGGAATCTGCGAATCCAGGCCTTGATTCCCTTTCCCTCCTTCCCTCCCTCACTCTCCTGCAGATGTGGATGAGTGCCAAGAGTATGGCCCTGAGATCTGTGGAGCCCAGCGCTGTGAGAACACCCCTGGCTCCTACCGCTGCTCCCCTGCCTGTGACCCTGGCTATCAGCCCACGCCAGGGGGCGGATGCCAGGGTGGGTGTCCATCGGGCGTTGGGTGAGATTCGGAGGTGGTAGGAGATCCAGAAATGGTCTGACTGTCTGGTGGTTGCAGATGTGGACGAATGCCGGAACCGGTCCTTCTGTGGTGCCCATGCTGTGTGCCAGAACCTGCCTGGCTCCTTCCAGTGCCTCTGTGACCAGGGCTACGAGGGGGCGAGAGATGGGCGTCACTGCGTGGGTACGGGGCTACAAGGAGTGGTTGGGACAGGGTCGTGGAGGAGAGATTGGTTAGGCCCTCCCCTCTCCATACATCTGAACAAATGTGAACTTCAGGCTTGTGGAATTTAGATCTTGGAACATAAGCTCTTCTCCATGTCAGTCAAAGCTATTCTAGTGGCAAGGGACAGAAAACTTATTCGGGTTTTATTTTTGTGCTTTAAAGCAATGCATAAAATGTATAAAGTATGCTAATCTTAAGTGTACATAAACATTATTTTTTCCTGACATTTTATGAGGAAAATTCCTAGACATAACAGACTGAAAGAATTATAGCATGAACACCTGCATAGCCATGATCTTGATTATATTATTATTATTTTCTTTTTACTTGTTTCCTCACATACCTATCTGTTAATCCATCTACTTTTGGGGCAGATTGAAAAGTAAATTGCAGGCATCAGTACACTTCCCCCTAAATTCTTCAGTATGCATATCATTAACCAGAGTTCAATACATGTTTACAGATATTTTCATTTGAGGTTCAATTTATATACAGTAAAGTGCATGAATCTTAATCATACATTCTCTAAATTTTCATAAATACAAATATAACAGGCTTTATTTCTTTGAAAGGAATTAAAACTGCAAAGTCCTGGGATATATTTGAATTTCAGGCATAATTGGATCCAAGGATTTTAACAAAGCTATTTCTGTCTCTTTCAACTCTTCATTCCTCTATTGGACTTATTTTCAGGCAGACTCTCTTTTCACAGTGACAAAGGTGGCCCTAGCACCTCTGGGCTAACATCCTCAGCTTGGCAACCCTAGAACCAAAGAAGGAGGTTCTTTTTCAATATTTCTAGCAAAAGTCCCAGGCCTGGCTTTGATTGGTCCAATATGATCACTTCCTATCTCTGAACCAGAAAAATACAGTAATCTGATTGGTCATGTCTAGGACTTGTGCCGACCCCTCAGAGTAGATTTAGTCCTACTCAAAGTACATGGGTTGAAAATGGAGGAACACTGGGTTCCCAAGGGAAATTCAGGGTTTGTCACCAGAAGAAAAGGAGATGGTAGGGTCTGGGCCATTAAATATACCCATCCTATTTGAAAGCTCAGATTTGAATCTTCAGAATCACGGAAGCTTATAACCATTGACTCCTTCTCCCCTGTTCTCTCCTGCTCACAGATGTGAATGAGTGTGAAACACTGCAGGGTGTATGTGGAGCTGCCCTGTGTGAAAATGTCGAGGGCTCCTTCCTCTGTGTCTGCCCCAACAGCCCAGAGGAGTTTGACCCCATGACTGGGCGCTGTGTTCCCCCACGGACTTCTGCTGGTGAGACTGATGTGTCTGTTTAACAGCTGCTGGCCCTACAGGAAAATGACGTGGTCTAACCATTCGTGATGTGGACAGCTGCCATCAGTGACATGCTGTTGTTTTAAGCATCAACAAAAAACACATGGGTTAACATGGGTGTCTGGACTGTGTCAGGATCCTGGCTACAGCTCTACCAGATTCCTTCATTCCACCAGTGTTCACAAGGCATCCACGGCGCTAAGGCCCTATTCTGTATACTAGGGATACAGTAGTGACCAGGAAAGATCTCTTTGTCCTCAAGGGGCTCACATGCCAATTGTCTAGATAGTGACTATCTAGAGAAATCAGGACTAGGAGGGAAGAAGCACAAGCCAGAGGGAGCAAGAAGGGGGTTTTGGAGAAGGTGCCTAACCCAGCCTGAGAAGGGGTTAGGGAGGGCTTCCTGTCTGAACCAAGAGCAGTAGTATGAATAGAAATGAGCGAGGTGCACTGTGTGAAGAGGGTATTCTGGGTAGAGCAGTGGTCCCCAACCTTTTTGGAACCAGGGACTGGTTTCATGGAAGGCAATTTTTTCAGAGATAGGGGAGGGGGAGGTGGAGCTTATGTGGTGATGTGATCGAGGGGAGCAGCTGGAAATACAGATGAAGCTTCTCTTGCTCCGCCACTAACCTCCTGCTGTGTGGCCTGGTTCCTAACAGGCCAGGGACTGGTGCTGGTCTGCCACCTGGGGGGTTGGGGACCACAGGAGTAGAAGAGACAGCAAGGGCAAAGCCTGGCATAGTGAGAGAGTACCTGGCATGTTTGAGGAAGTGAAATAAGTTCAACATAGCATGATTTAGAGGGCAAAGGAAGGAGTGGTGAGAGATGAGGCCAGAGAAGGAGGTAGGCACCAGGACTCCCTGGCTTACCGTGGTCAGGAGGTTGGCCTTTTCCCCAGGGCACTGTGGCACCATGGAAGGACTTTGAGCAGGAAAGGTATATAATCAAATTCTGAAACCTCCCTCTGGCTGCTATGTGAAGGTGGTTGAAGAGGGTGACACTGGAGGCTGGAAGCCTAGGAAGCAGGCTGGGGCAGGGACCGAGGTGGGAGAGGACAGAGCTGGACCAAGGCTGGGACCATGGGGGTGGGTTGGTGGATGGGAGGAACATCAAACAGGGCATGTGAACAAACTGTGGGGCTACCTGCGTGGGGAGGCTGTGTCCAGGACAAGGCCTAGGTTTTGGGATGAACACTCTGTGCCTGTTTGGGATGTGAAGATGAGGGGGCGGGGCGGGGTGGGGGCGGCATCCAGGAGGCCAGGGAAGTCCCATCTCCTCCCACCCCAAGCTGCAGCCGCAAGGATGGGAAAGTGTGAGATGGAGAGGTGCTGAGATGATAGGAGGTGAGATTGGGAGAAAGAGAGACAAGGACAGATGGGTGAGAGGTGTGGAGTCTGGTTCTGCTACTGATGGCTGCTGCCCTCTGGGCCTCGGTTTCCCCATCTAAGACATGGCGGGTTGGGGGCTCAGCCCACACTGGGCTAAAAGCTCCTTGTCTCCCCAGGCACGTTCCCAGGCTCACAGCCCCAAGCACCTGCCAGCCCCAATCTGCCTGCCAGGCCACCCCCACCACCTGTGCCCCGCCGGCCCAGCACGCCTAGGCAGGGCCCTGTGGGTAGCGGGCGCCGGGAATGCTACTTTGACACAGCGGCCCCAGATGCATGTGACAACATCCTGGCCCGGAATGTGACATGGCAGGAGTGCTGCTGTACTGTGGGTGAGGGTTGGGGCAGTGGCTGCCGCATCCAGCAGTGCCCAAGCACTGAGACAGGTGAGCATGGGCTGGTGGGTGGACCCAGGGCTGAGGGTTTGGGTAGAAATACTGGATGGGGTATGGGACTGGGAAGGGGGACACATTTACACATGGGATTGAGGTACTGGTACTGCCAGGGCAAGAGGGATCTGCTGGCACGGTAGGCATGTATGGGTATGAGGCTGAGAGGTAGGCACAAACAGGCATGGGGCCTGAGAACAGGCATGGGGCACTGAGAAAGGTGGGCACAAACAGGGCCAGGGCTCCAGGCTGGTCTGGGATTCCTGGGTCTGGGCTCAGCCTTGTCTCTGTGTTCAGCGGAGTACCAGTCATTGTGCCCCCACGGCCGGGGCTACCTGGCGCCCAGTGGAGACCTGAGCCTCCGGAGAGGTGAGGCTTCAACCCCCATCCCTCCTCGGCCCCCAGGTCTCTTTCTGTTTGCTTTATCTCTGTCTCTCACCCTGTCTTTGTCTCTGTCTCTGTCTCCCCAGCCCCACCCCTGTCCTCTGTCTCTATTTCTTGGTCTCTATCACGGCCTCTGCCTGTCTGCCCTGGTCACGCCCTGCCCCCTCGCACTCCCCCCATCCCGCCCACTCCCATCCTTCTCTGCTCTTCGCACAGACGTGGACGAATGCCAGCTCTTCCGAGACCAGGTGTGCAAGAGTGGCGTGTGCGTGAATACGGCCCCGGGCTACTCGTGTTATTGCAGCAACGGCTACTACTACCATGCACAGCGGCTGGAGTGCATCGGTAGGAGCCCCACCTCCACCATACCCTGAGGACTCTTCCCAACCCCGGGCCATGCCAGCCCCTGTCTGGAATGTGGCCACCACCAGCGGGAAATCCTTCCTGGAGTCTAGACGCCATCTATCACACTGTCAATGCGCTGGGGAGAGAAGTGGCAAAGGGGAGGGAATGTTGAGGGGGCTGCCTCTTAACCACCCTCCCCTTCCCCCCCTAGATAATGACGAGTGCGCCGATGAGGAGCCGGCTTGTGAGGGTGGCAGCTGCGTCAACACCGTGGGCTCTTATCACTGCACTTGCGAGCCCCCACTAGTGCTGGACGGCTCGCGGCGCCGCTGCGTCTCCAACGAGAGCCAGAACCTCGGTAATCCCGCCCCGAAGTCTGCCCCGCCCACCCGCTTACGCCCCGCCCACGCCGTCCAGGCCCTTTTCCCTTGGCTCAACCTCGCGTCCGCACCCGGGCCACGCCCACACGAAGGCCACGCCCCAAGCTCTCGGCTCAAACACGCCCTGTCTGGCCCGCTTAGCCTGGCTCTTTGTGTGTCCGAGGCGGGCGGGCAGCCTTTGCACATCGTCTGTCGGACTCCAGCTTCCTTTCTGCACATTGGGTGAATAGTCCCAACCTTCCAGGGTGGCTGTGAGGAATTTTATTTATTTAAAAGTGAATATTTTAAATATTTCCAAACGTTTAGGAGGTACAAGTGTTTTTTATTACAAGGAATTTTATTTTATTGTACTCACAAGGAATTTTATATACATTTTTAAGGATGGTACAGAGCCTGGTCTTACTAAGTGCTAAATGGGTGTTACCTGATACTGTTTATCTGTGGGTCTCTGGGTCTCCGTCCCTTTCCACCCTCTGTGGGTCTCAGAGGCCAGATATAGGTAGAACCCTCTCAGAACCTCTCCCCCAGTCACCAGCCCCTCTGCCCTCTCCTCCTCAATGACAACCTCATGCCAGAACAATCCCTGTCCTCAATCCAGAACGCTGGAGCGACCTCAGAGGATTTCCAGGAGTCAAATCACAGCTGATGGAAAGGATCTGTGGACAGGCAGAGTGGCTGGGCTGCCCCCCCAGGGCAGGAGGCCCAGCACTCGGGAGGACCTGAGTGCCAGTCCCAGTCTGATGCATGCTGTCTCCATCCACAGATGACAATCTGGGAGTGTGCTGGCAAGAAGTAGGGGCTGACCTTGTGTGCAGTCGACCTTGGCTGGACCGTCAGGCCACCTACACAGAGTGCTGCTGCCTTTATGGAGAGGCCTGGGGCATGGACTGTGCCCTCTGCCCCGCCCAGGACTCAGGTACTGCCACCAGCCTAGGCTGTACTCAGAGGCCCGGCCCCTTAGGCTCCAAATCCAGGCTCTCACATCGCCAGCCTCAGAACCCCAGATCCCCCCAAACTAGGCCCCTTAGATCTTCATGTCACAGCTCATCCCAAACTCTTGGTCCCCAAGTCACATCCCTGAGACTTCCAAGTCTCAGCCACAGAAATCCCAAGGCATGATTCAGCAGATGCTGTAGTGCCAGCCCCATAGGCCTCTGAGGTCTGGGCTCTCAAAGCCTCAACTCCTGGTCCCCAGAACCCCAAGACACAGCCTATGAGAGGTCCTCCCTCAAATCCTGGACACTTGGACCTGAAATAACAGTTGCTTAGACCCCACCATCTTGGCCCAAAGACTCCCTGGTCATTGCTGTACAGACATCCAAGTCTCACTGCCTTGGACAACCACACCCACATGTCTAAGACCCCAGTACACAACCCCAGAGAGTTCTTAAAACTCAGTTCTTGGGAACCCAGTCCTGTGTCCTCAGACCTCTGGTCCTAGTGGCTCAGACCCTTTCCTATGCATCCTGGCCTCTCAGGCCCCCAGTAGCAATCCCTGGGATTCCCCAGTCCTGGCCCATAAAACACTCTCATTTCCTCAGGTCCCTAGTCCTGGCTCCCGTGGGTCCCCAAATTCCAGCACCTTGGGCCCTGATTCTTAGCTGAAGTTTTCAGTACCCTTGATCCAGTACCTCAGAATCCCGTTCCTCAGAATCCCATCCCAATCCTCAGACCTTCACTCCTGACTCCAGAAAACCCTGACCCCGCCCTCAAATTCAGGCCCCTCCCATTCCCTGGCCTCAGCCCAAAGCCCTCCCCTATGGTGTCGCTGCCTCTTGCCGCCGAGTAGAGACAAGCAAGGGCTGATTGTGCGGCTTGGCTCCTGTTCACAGATGACTTTGAGGCCCTGTGCAATGTGCTGCGCCCCCCTGCATACGGCCCTGCACGACCAGGTGGCTTTGGACTCCCCTATGAGTATGGCCCAGACTTAGGTCCGCCTTACCAGGGCCTCCCATATGGGCCCGAGTTGTACGCACCACCTGTGCTACCCTACGACCCCTACCCACCGCCACCTGGGCCCTTCGCCCGCCGGGAGGCCCCTTACGGGGCGCCACCCTTCGATATGCCTGACTTTGAGGACGACGGTGGCCCCTATGGCGAATCCGAGGCTCCTGCTCCACCGGGCCCGGGCACCCGCTGGCCCTATCGGTCCCGCGACACACGTGGCTCCTTCCCAGAGCCTGAGGAGTCACCCGAAGGTGGAGGCTACACTGGTGAGCACCGCGAGAATGACGGAGACCGAGATGAGCGAGGTGTGCAGAGCGACAAAGATAGGAGGGAGGGAAACAGAGAAGGCAGGAAGAGGGGCAGGGTCAGAGAAATGGGGAACAGGCACAGAGAGAGCGACCGAGAGCAGATCAGCGACGACGAGGAGACGAAGACCGGCGAAGAAAGAGATAGGGGACAGAGAGAAAGCTGGGGAGAGCCGAACGAGGTGAACCTCCTGGCCCCACAGCGCCCCCAGAGCCCTGGAGCGGGGTGGGCAGTTTAGAATGACGCACACGAGCCACCGGTGCGCACCCACCGTGGGGGGATTAGGGACGGAAGGCAGAGACCTCTTGTCACCGGGTCCCTGCCTGCCCCACAGGCGCCCTGTCTGAGCCCTATGAAGAGCTGGAGGCAGAGGAGTGCGGGATTGTGGACGGCTGTGCTCACGGCCGCTGCGTGCGCGTCCCTGAAGGCTTCACCTGCCGCTGCTTCGACGGCTACCGTCTGGACATGACCCGCATGGCCTGCGTCGGTGAGGGCTGGGGCCGGGGCCACGGTTCACGGGGAGAGGTGGGGCTCGACCAGAGAGGGAGGAAGCGCGGTCTAGAGGTGGGTGTGCAGGGACCTCACATGGGGAATGGGCCAGCCCAGAGGGAGAGAGCAGTTCTTGCACGGGGAGGGGCTTGATGAAGAAGGCGGGGTCAGGGAGCAAGGAAGGCAGGGCTTGACCACAGGGCCCAGGCTGGGCCTTGAAGCAGGACAGAGGGGTAGAACACTTTAGGTGTGATTTCTCAGGACCACCAGTGGTTACCTTGCATGACCTCTTTGGAGAGCCTGTCTTCTCATCTGTAAAATGGGAATATTAATCACTTCTGCCAAGTTTATTTTATTTTATTTTTTTAGAGACAGAGTCTGGCTCAATTGCAGGAGCTGGAGTGCAGTGGCTAGAGATCACAGCTCACTGTAACCCCAAACTCCTGGGCTCAAGTCATCCTCCCATCTCAGCCTCCGGAGTAGCTAGAACTACAGGCGTGTGCCACCAAGCCCAGCTAATTTTTAAATTTTTTTCGTAGAGGGGTCTTGCAATGTTGCCCAGGCTAGTCTTGAACTCCTGGCCTCAAGTAATCCTCCCACTTCGGCCTCCCAAAGTGTTGGGATTACAGGCACGAGCGCTTGGCCAGCACCTAGTTCAGACAGTAGTAAAGTCTAGTGATTAAAATCAAGAACTCTGGGGAAGTTTGATAGACCCCAGGCTCAGTCCAGCGCTCCTTGTACCTCCCTTCCCAGACATCAACGAGTGTGATGAGGCCCAGGCGGCCTCCCCGCTCTGCGTCAACGCGCGCTGCGTCAACACCGACGGCTCCTTCCGCTGTGTCTGCCGCCCGGGATTCGCACCTACGCACCAGGCACACCACTGTGCGCCCGCAAGGCCCCGGGCCTGAGCCCCAGCGCCCGCCTGTGCGCATGCGCAGAGAGCCTCCCAGCCGCACGTAAGGGAGAGACGGACAGACAGACACCTGGAAGCCCCTACGGCCTTCACTGCCCCCGCCACACTCCTCCCGCCGCAGCTGCGGGCACGGGCCTAGCCTAGAGTCCCCTTCACATTCCCGCTCCCTTTTATAAAATTTTCAATTAAAAAACACCTATTTTGTACCTTTGGCCTCTGCCTGCCTTTCTGCCTCTCAAATCTGACTTGAGTTTGCTCTTTCAGTCACTAAATTACATTCCCTTCCCATTCCTTTTTGTTAAGGCAAGCACGAAAAGGAGGTTTATTGAGGAGAGAAAGATAGGATTATAGGGCAAGGGCAAGATACAGGTTTACAGAGTGATGCACCACAGACGACCGGCAGACCCATATTCTCAGCTAAGGGAGAGCACGAGAAGAGCGCGAAAAAGGTCCCTCCCCATTCCTGACGCCATGTCTGACCCTTAGTTTCCCAGAGTCCCTCGCTCTGTCTGTCTCTGTCTCTCTTGCCCTCTTTCTCCTATCTCTGTTTCTCTCTTGGTCGTTCTCTGTCTTCTGCTTTGTTTTCTCTGCCCAGTTCTGTATGTGTCTCTGTCTTTTCGTCTCTGTCTAGGTGTGCGTCTTTCTCTTTCCCCTTCTCTTTGTTTCGTTCTCTCTATAATCTTGAGAGAGATCTTGCCTCTGGTTTTTTTATACCACTGACTCTCCCAGTAAATCTTCCTGGAGCCTGCTCTTCCCCTGTTGAGGGGCTCAGGGAAGGAGGAAAGGATGGAATGAGGCGGCCTCAGACGCTGTTCCCGGCGCTCCCCCTAGATTTCCCTTCCTCCCCAAGGAAGTCTTAAGCTATCCTGGGACAAGCGGGGCATGGGGAGGAGGCAGGAGTCCCTGGGACTCTGTCCACAGTCCCCTCCAACTCCCAGCTGGAGGGAATTGGCTGTGGACTGAGTAGGGAGTGGCAGTTTTGGCAGGTGGAGGCGGGAATGAGCTGTGTGCGACGGGTCAAGTGCCCAGCTGGGACGCCCCCAAATCCCGCTGCCTACTTGGCCATGTGGGGAGTCCAGAATCTCCCTCCCTAAAAAACAAGAACAGCTTGGACCAGCGTAAGCTCAGGGCAGGGGTGAGGGAGGAGGGTTGGGGAGGGAAGAGGCTCACTGGGCTGCGCCAGGCTGAAAACAACACAAAAAACTGTTCCTGAGTCATCTCCACCCACCTGTTAGTGCATCTCTCCCCAGGGTTTCAAACTCCAACGCTGCAGGGACCAGACAAGTGATGTTAGTGGGAAGCTGGAGCAGGTTAAGAAAACCAAAGCACGACAAGTGACATTCTGCCTAAGGGTTGGGTGGAACAGGAAGGAAGATCTCCCCATTGGTAATAATAATACATTTTTGATAACCGCCCTGCGGTTATTCAAAACATATCTGGCCTATGAGCCACCACTTTTAATCCTCCAGGCACAGCTGAAGCTGCATGAATGGGGGGTGGAGGCTGCTGCTTGACCTGACTCCCTGCCCACCTCTGAAGCGTCAGGAGGGGTCACATTGCCAAGAGACTCCAGTGCTACATGGGGGATCATACTAAGAGTGCCTGATCAACAGGATTGTTGCTGGCAGTTAAATAAACTGTTATATCTGTCAAGTGCTTAGAATGGCCCCTGGCACACAGCAAGTGCTCAATCATTGCTGTCATAACCCTGAGCCTCCCAGGGGATGCTGAGCCCTGTGGCTGGTCAGATGGTGAGGGCAGATGGCTAGGTCTTGTCTTTTACCAGTTTTCACTCCTAGGGCTGAAGGGCTGAAGGAGGAGGCCAGACTCTCTCCGTTCCAGCTGAACAATGAGAAACACCCAGATCAGGGACCCTGGTGGGGAGGGGTGTCAGAGCACAGAGGTCTCACTGCTCCACAAAGGAGGCAACGGTTGCACAAATCTGTACTGAAAACCATTGATTTATACACTTTAAAGAAGTGAGTTGTATCGCATGTGCATTGTAACTCAAGCTTTAAAAGGGAAAATAAAAAACAAAAAACCTCCACAAAGAGGGTCAGGAAGTTACCCTCTCTAGCTGGTACAGGAAACTCAACGCAAACGCTAACCGCTCATTCATTCATTCAACAAATATTTTCCATACAATACCTGCTTTGTAATAAGCGAGTGCCGGGAACACAAACAAACCACCCGCAGCTGGAGGGAGTGGGAGCTGGGCAAGACTTCTGGAGGAGGAGATGTCTGAGCTGAGACCCGACGATGTGGGGAAATGAGCCAGATGAAGGCGCAGGAACCGTTTTCCAGGTGGAGGGAACAGCATCTGCAAAGGCTTAGAGGTAAGAAAAGCAAATAGCTTTTAAATCTTTCTTTTGGTATGTCAGTCCTGTGTTGGACAATGCTGGTGACATTTTTGGTACCTAAGAAATCCCCGGTCCCTGCCTATATGGGGCACTAGTGGGGGACACAGACACATTGCCACACATCACAGCCTGGGCTGTGAAGGGGTAGCCACAGGCTGAGGGCCCAGGGCTGTGGTGGGGAAGATCAGAGGCCATAGGTGCCTGGAGGAGACACCCGTCCCAATCGGACAGAATATCAGGGAAGGCTTCCTGGAGAAAGAGGTAAAGCTCTGAACAGTCTGTTTGCGCGGGTCTAGATCCCTTTGAAAATCTATTGAAAGCTCTGGACAGTCACAGAAGAAAAACTCACACAAACAAACAAGGGCTATTTCCAAATATTCCCATTCCCTCCCTGGGAAGCTCCCGTGGGTATCCCACTCCCCCCCCCCGACCACCTTGCTGTATAAATGACCCAGGAATTGGGACAGGGGCGGCCAACAGTGCTGGAAAACTTTGAGGTCGAATTTCAGCATCCTGGGGTGGGTGGGGTGGCAGCTGTCTTCTGAGATCCCCACGCCCCTCTCACCCCACGCCGGGCCTGGAGACTGTGCTAAAGATCTAGTTGTTATCCTGCCTGCGTCCCCTGCACTAACCCCCAGCCCTGGCGCTGGGGCTTTTGGTACTGCTGGAGACCGACTTGTTCTCTTCTGGAATGTCTAGAGGGAAATAATCCAGGGGAAGCCACCGCGCTCGGGGAACACGCGCCGCGGCTCCCCCTGATGGTCACAGCGCGCAGGAGCGGCCCAAGGCGGCCGCGCCCCCTAGTGGCCGATGCTCACAAAGTCATCAGCGAGTGCTGAGCTCCTAGCAGCCTTTTTGCTTTGCAGACCTGGGTCGCCATCCTGGTCGTCACCGCTACTACCACCATCGTCATCATCATCATCATTAGCAACAGCTAAGAAGTAAATGGCGCTTCCTATGTGCCAGGCACTAAGCTGCTTTACGCATACAAGGAGACTCCAAAAAGTTCGTGGAAAACGGGAATTAAAAGATAAAAATAGAAAATACAAACTTTATTTCTGAACACAAGCTCCACCAAGTTCAAAGCACTTTTGTAGGCGATGATACCAGCCATGTAGTCCATCCCTAAAGAATTGAAGGTCCGGAAATTTATCCATGTTGATGCAGTCTTTTTGTATTATTAACTGAAGAAATACGAGTGCCATTTACAAATTTTTTGAGATTAGAAAACAAAAAGAAGTCAGGAAAAGCCAAACCAGGACTGTGAGGTGGATGCTTTAATGACTTCCCATTGAAACGCTCGGAAAATTGTCCTTGTTTGGTGAGAGGAATGAGCAGGAGCATTGCCCTGGTGGGGAAGGACCCTCTGGTGAAGGTTTCCTGGGCGATTTTCTGCTGAAGCTTTGGCTGACTTTCTCAAAACACTCTCATAATAGCAGATGTTATCATTCTTTGGCCCTCTGGAAAGTCAACAAGCAAAATGCCTTGAGCATCCCAAAACACTGTTGCCAATGACCTTTGCTCTTGACCTGTCTTGCCTTTGCTGTGACTGGACCACTTCCGCCTCCTGGTAGCCATCGCCTTGACTGTGCTCTGCCACACACACAGAAAAATCAGAATGACCGTGACCTTGGAAGGAGGGGAGAGGACTGAGAGGAGCCACCACTCGGGGTCATCTAGGGGGCTGGAAATGTTTGTTGGACTGGGAGCTGGTGACACAGGTGTGTTCAGCTGTTGGCAAATGATCTAGCGGTGACACTTATGGTTTGTACTTTTCTGCATGTATGTCTACTTCAAAAACAGTTGCAAAAAGCAATGAGCTACACCCACCTGTCCCCACCACCCAGCTTAAGCAACAGGACATTCTCAGACCCCAGGTCCTTCCCTCCCAACACAATGTGCTTTTATATCCACAAGGGCCCTGCCTGCCACCTCAGTTCCTTTCCCCAGCTTGCTAAGCACATTGCCCCACGCGTGTTCCAGGCAGGAGGTCCCCAGAGAGAGCTGGGGCGACAGGCAGGGGCGGGAGCAGGGGACTGGGCGTCCGGGTGGAGCCAGGCAGGGGGAAGTAATGTTTTTGTGACATCCTGACACCGTTGTACTAATCTCTGATTGGGGGAGGGGGCTTTGCAGGGTGCCCCCCAAGTGCCCAGGGTCCCCTGTGTGAAGGGCCAGTCTCCCTCCCGTTCTGTCTCTGTTTCTCTCTCCCTGTTTCCCTCCCTCCCTCCCAATCTCTCTCTCTTCAAGAAGAAAAAAACTCACAGCTATTTACATAAAATTTTGTTTTATCAGACTGCAACCAAAGAATCCGAGTTCAAACTTGGAATTTTTCAATAAACTTTGAATAAATAGTAGTGCTTTTTTAAATTTGGTATTGTAATGTTTCTTCTCTGATTTAATTTTTACTGGCACAACTTTATATATACAAGGTTCCAGAAAAGAAAATGTTCACTGTTTACATTTCTTTGCTGGCCATTAGTATTGTTCATTTCATTTCTTGATTATTACTGGAAATAACTTTGTCCTATAGGGAAGGGAGGTGCTTGGCAGGTGTCCCGTGTGATCTTTCAGGATGTGGAGGCTCTGGTCCAATTTAGGAAGTCCCCTTGGGTGGCTGGGTGGAAGTATGTCCAGGGAGACACAAGGGCGATCTGGAGCCCAGGGAGGAGGTGGGCAGGCAGGGACCCAGAGATGGGCTCCACCCTGGAAAGGCCAGGAGGGGCAGGCTCTGGGAACTGTGGGCTAGAGGAAGGGGCACATTTGAGTGGTATTGAAGGCAGAAAACACAGAACACAGTGTTGGATTGTCTGTGGGAGAGGGAAGGGAGGAGACAAATAGAGCTGGCTGCCCCGTGTAGGCCGGGTGCCTGGACTAGGAGATGAGTCATCCTCAGGGGCTGTAAGTTAAGAAGAAACGGCGGTCAGAACAACTGCTGCCATAATTGAGAGCTTCCTGGATGCCATTCCCAACTCTCAGGGTCCTCTCAGCACCCACCGTACAGATGAGCAAACTGAGGCTCAGGGAGAGGAAGGCCCAAGACTCTGGGTTCTTGCCGGTGGACCTTCAATCTTGAATAACTTCAGGCCTCAAACAATTGCTTTTTTTCTCATTAGAAAACTAAATGCAAGGATATCAAAACCAATACCCTAGGGCTAGGGGCAGTGGCTCAGGCCTGTAATCCTGGCACTCTGGGAGGCCGAGGCGGGTGGATCGCTCAAGGTCAGGAGTTCGAAACCAGCCTGAGCAAGAATGAGACAACCGTCTCTACTAAAAGTAGAAAGAAATTAATTGGCCAACTAAAAATATGCAGAAAAAATTAGCCAGGCGTGGTGGCTCATGCCTGTAGTCCCAGCTACTCGGGAGGCTGAGGCAGGAGGATCGCTTGAGCCCAGGAGTTTGAGGTTGCTGTGAGCTATTCTGACGCCATGGCACTCTAGCCTGGGCAACAGAGTGAGACTCTGACTCAAAAACAACCCAAAAAAACAAAAAAAACCCCCCAATATCCTTGACTACAAAGCCCAAGGGAAAATTTTTGAGCTAATAGAACTGTCATGAATGCTGACAGTGGTGGTGATTACACGCCTCTAAACATTTGTCAAAACCCAGAATCGTGCTTAGCCCTGAGCACACACACCCACGCTCACGCATGTTTTACCGTTTGTAAAGACGAATAGTAAAAACCCAAACCAAATTCAATGAATGTACTTTCCCTGGGTCCCAATTCAAACAAAACACTGTAAAAACTTGTTTTTGAGATGATTGGAGAAATTTGAATACAGACTGGCTATTAGATGGTATTAATGAATTTCTGTTAATTTTGTTAGACTTGATAAAGGCTTGGTGGTTATATGAAGAAATGCACCCTCTTCTTTTTTTTATTTTAGATGCTCATTGGAATATTTAAGAATGAAACAATATGCTATTCATCACCTGTAATTTTTTTTTAAAGTAGTAACACAACGAGGAAGGGAAAGAAGATGAAATTCAAAATCTTGGTGGTTCTTGAAGGTGGGTGATGGGCATATGTGAGTTTATGGTCTCTCTACTTTTTGTGTCTATTTGGAAATTTTCATGATATAAGTTTAAAAAATTGAAAACAAAAATTTAAAAAGGAGCGTTTGGGGTTTATTAAGTACAGTTTGGAAACTGCGGAAAATTAGTAAGGTAAAGACACGCCTCCCGATCCGCCCAAGTGCCACATCACTACCATTAACATTTTGATGTATTTCCATTCAGCCTTTTCTATTGTACGTGGGCTTTTTGAATGTGTGTGCACGCGTGTGTGTGTTTTACATAACTGTGTGAGCAAATTGTTTATACAGTCCTGTTTTTTCCCTTCTTAAAATATAAGCTGTTCCCCTGTTAAAACATCTTTGGGTAAACACAATCTCTAATGTTTGCACTATGTTTACTCAACAGGGCGGCGTTGCCAGACGTTGAAGCTGTTTCCAATTTCCTCCCGTTATAAATAACGCCCCGATGCACATCCTTGTGCTCCCAGAGGCAGGATTCCTGGGCCAAAGGGTGCGGACCCTTTGGCAGCTCATGATCAAAATCTCGGCAGGGTTTCAGCCTGACCCGAAGCAAAAATGACCTCACACGGTTAAAGTGAGATTGCACTGCCATTTGTTATTTCCTAAAAGTTTGATTCATGACTCAGGCTTGTGAGAGGACTTTTTTTTTTTTTTTTCCTGGATGGTGCTCAGTTGCAAGAAACAGAAATCCATCCTCACTAGCTCATTTCAAAAGGGAGTTATATCATTCAGCCAGTAAAGCTAATATTCAGCTTAGGCCATCTTGGCTATGTTGATTGTTGAAATACTAAGTTATTTCTGGTTGGTAAATCATGCCTTGCAAACGTCCCCCTCTATCACCACTCCAGCTGCCCTGGTCCCTCCCCCAGGACTTCCTAGACCTCCCTCCAATACAGCAAGTAAAGGGTAAATGTCGGGCACCGAGGTGAACCATTCTGATTGTTCCATGCTCCAAGTACTGGCTGTTAAATATTTTGACGATTTGTCTAGACGCAAGTAACAGAACAGCTGACTCAAGTGGCTTAAACTGCAAAGGAAATTTGTAACTGGAAAATCCACACTTGGGCTGGCTTCAGCCAAAGTTGACACAACAGCCCAGCAATGTCACCAAGGACCCCATGTTTTTTCATGTCTCTGCTTCATCTTTTCCAGTGGGAGCTCCCGAGATGGCTGACACCAACCTCTGGCCACAGGGAACCTTGTTTATATCCCACCGTCAAAGGAGGGCGCCTTTGGCTCAGATTTCCCACCGAAGTAATGAGGCTAACTCTGATTGGGCCAACTGAGGCCACATGCCCAGGCCAGAGCCAATCACGGTGGGGGGAGGGGCATGGGGGAACCAGAATGCTCAGATTGGCTGAGCCAAGTCACATGTTCTTCAGTAGTAAGGCGAGTGCTTAACACTAGGGCTGCTCAAGCCACATCTGGGTTCCAATTACGTTTTTAGCCAATTCCTACCTGTTCTCTCTGCCCGGTTTCCCACCAGCAAAAGAAAGATAATAGGGACTCACATGCTAGGATTAAATGAGTTAGTTAATGCAAAGCACTTAGAATGCAAGGAAACACTCAAATGTTAGCTATGTTACTGTCATTATATGGCTGCTTTTCTCACAAGCTCCTTATTTTCTGCACTCTGTCCTCTTTTGAATCACTATTGCTGGGTAGCAAATCACTCCAAAACATGGTGGCCTAAAATAACAGCCATCCTATTATCTCTCACCAGGTCTGCGGTCAGATGTTGGGGAAGGACTCAGTTGGGCAGTTCTGACTTAGAATTTCATATGGTTGCAATCAGTTGGCGGCTGAAATTGGGACAGGGAAGCAGCTGGGGGCAGGGTGGACACTCTCTCCATGTTGTCTCAGGGTTTCTCCACGTGGTCTCTCCACACCGGCTGGTTTGGTCTCCCTCCCATCATGGTGACCGCAGAGCAGTTGGACTTACATGGCAGCTCAGGCCTCCAGTGCAAGAGTTTTACAAAAGAGCCAGCCTCACCTCTTCTGATCTGGCCTTGGGAGTCATGCAGCATCCTTTCTGCCACATACTCTTGGTTATAAGCAAGTCACAAGCCTGCCCAGATCCAAGGGGAGGGCACACAAACCCCACTTCTCAATGGGAGGGGTTTCAAGGTCCTAGAAGAATATGTGAGCTGGGAAACATTGTTGCAACCATCAAAAAGTTCATGGAAAGTGGAATTAAAAGATCAAAATAAAAAATATAAACTTTATTTCTGAACATAAGTTCCACCAAGTTCAAGACAGTTTTGTAAGTGATGATACCAGCCATGTAGTCTATCCCTAAAGACCTGAGGGTCCGGGGAATTTATCCATGTTGCTGCAGTCTTTTTACATTATTAACTGAAGAAATATGAGTGCCCTTTACAGGTTTTTTTTTTTTTTAGATTAGGAAACAAAAAGAAGTCAGAAAAAGACAAACCAGGACTGTGAAGTGGATGCTTAATGACTTCCCATTGAAACTGTAGCAAAATTGTCTTTGTTTGATGAGAAGAATGAGCAAGAGCATTGTCTTGGAGGAGAAGGACTCTCTGGACACTTTTCTGCTGAAGCTTTGGCTAACTTTCTCAAAACACTTTCATAATAAGCAGATGTTAGCATTCTTGGCCCTCCAGAAAGTCAACAAGCAAAATGCCTTGAGCATCCCAAAAAACTGTTGCCAATGACCTTTGCTCTTGACCTGTGTGCCTTTGCTGTGACTGGACCACTTCCGCCTCCTGGTAGCCATTGCAGAGGCTGTACTCTGTCCTCAGGATCCTACTGATAAAGCCACGTCCCCTCTCCTGTTACAGTTCTTCCAGGAAATGCTTTAGGATCTTGATCCCACTTGTTTAAAATCTCCATTGAAAACTCTGTTCTTTTCTGCAGCTGATCTGGGTGCGATGGTTTCGGCACCCATCAAGTGGAAAATTTGCTCAACTTGAACTTTTCAGTCAAAATGGTGTAAGCTGAACCAGTTGAGATGTCTATGGTGTTGACTATTGTTTCTGCTGTCAATGGTCAGCCACCCTGGCTGGAGTAAGCAGTGGCATGATCACAGCTCACCGCTACCTCAAACTCTTGGCGTCAAGTGATCTTCCTAAAGTGCTGGCATTATAGGCGTGAGCCACTACACCTGGCCTGTTTGTTTATTTCTTTATTTTTTCATCCTTCCATTAGGATACCAACTGCAGCAGAGCGGAGATTTTTTTTTTTTGTCTTTTTTTTCCTTGTAGTGCTATGTCCTCAGGGCCTACAATAATGGGCATATGGCAGGTGTTCAATAAGTGTTTTTTGAATGAAGGAATACATGGGTGGACATGTTTTCCCATTACCTAACACCACAAGCAGACTTGGGGTTCCCTGAAGGCAGGGCCTGTGTGTGTCACTGTGTATCCTCAGCACTCAACAACTAATAAAAATAAGTATTCAGCAAATGCTCGTAAAATGAAGGAAAGGATATGTATGTGACAGAAAGTAGACCAGTGGTTGCCTGGGGCAGGGCTGGGAATGGGCAGTGATTGTAAATAGGCAAAAAAGATCTTTTTAGAGTGATAGAAATGTTCTAAAATTGGGTTGCGATGGTTGCACAGCTGTATATCATTCGGAATGGTCATTACTTACAACAGGTGAATTGTATAATAGGTAATTATACCTCAATAAAGCTGTTGAAACAAAACATGTGTTGAGGGAGTAAGTAAATGCTCCCAAGAGGTGACTGTAGGTCGTCTGACACTCACTGGCTCTCGGTGATACTGGGGACACAGGGGTGACCAAGATAGCCCTTGTCCCTGCCCTCATATGGCTTCCTGTGCAGGAATGAGGCCGACTCTTCATAGATAGTGACAGCCTAGAGGAGTCAGAGCTGGGATAGGGGGACACGGGCAGGGGGGTCGGGGCGGGATGGGGGCACGGGCGGTTGGGGGTGGGATGGGGTGAGCATAAAGGACCGTAGGAGCCCAGAGGAAGCGCCTGATCCAAACTGGGGGAATCAAGGAAGACTTCCCAGAGGAAGGAAAGGCTGAGCCAGGGCCTGAGGGGTAATGTTATTTGTGGCTGCGAGGCCAATATTGTTTTTTAAACAAATTTTCTGCTTTAGCGACATTCTGGCGGGGGCTCTCGCCCACAGCCACGAAACGGGCCCTTCGGGGCGCTGCGGGGTCCGGGCCACAAGGGGGTGCTGCTCAGCCGCGCTCGCGGAGCGTCCGCAGCAGCCACGCGGCCTCGCGGGAGCGGGACGTCTGCGGGGCGGGGCAGGGCGGGGGTGCGGGGTGGTCCGTCACGCCCGTGGGACGTTTCCAGAGAGACAGCGGCCACGCGGTGACAGGCGACCCTCGGAGGGCGGTGGAAGCGGCGGGCCCCGGGGAGCCCCCGGTCCGGCGCGGCGCTGGGGCGGCGAGGGCTGTCCCCGTCCTGCGTGGGCCGTTCCCAGAGGGACCGCCTCTGGTTCCCGTGAGCCGCCTCGAGGGGGCGCCCGTCGGCCCCGCGGAGCGCATTCCTTTCCAAAAAAACAGGAAGCGGGGCGGGGGCGCGCTCGGTCCCGCGGGGAACCTGCCAAAATAGCCGCCGCGGCCGGCGGTTCCGGGAGAGAAGGCGTAGCGGGGGCCCTGCGGAGGGAACGGGAAAGGGGGCACGGCCCTCCCCATGACCCGATGCGCGTTTAGATGGGACGCGGATACGGGGCGTTAACTCCAGCGTCCTGGGTCTGTCCCGAGAGGGCCGAAACCCAGGAAGCGGGTCGTAGGAGGTTCACCGCGGCTGTCGCCCCGTGGAGGGTGGCTCCGTCTCCGTCCGGGCAGTGGGAGGGAAGATGGGGAAATTGGCCGAGAGGAGCGCGTGGGAGGCCCTCGGGAGACAACAGGTCTGTGGAGCTCCCCAGGACGGCCCCCTTCCCATCTGCATCCGCGTGGACCGTTGTGGGGGAGCCCTGACGAGGACTTGGCACAGGGAAGAATGGTTCTGTGCAAAGCTTAGTCGGGCGGGGGAGGCCTGCCACTCTGTCCCTCATTTGCTGTGAGCTCTGTGGCTTCAGTTCCCCATCTGAGGCTCAGACTGCTCCCAGTTGCTCAGATTGTCTCTGTCCCAGTCCTAGGCCCTTTCTGCCCCTCTCACTCCCTAGTGGTCCCTGGAGGTGAACAGCTGAGATTGTCTCCTCTATGCCTGGCTCTGTGCTGGCACCCGGAAGTGACCGAGACAGCCCCAGACCCCCCCCTCCCTCACAGTTTGGTGGGGCACCAGATGTCAGCAGCCCAGAATGGGTCCCGGTGAGGATGGCGGGGCACAAGCAGAGGGGTCAGAGCCTACGCGGGGGAGCGCAGGGGCCGTAGGATCCAAGGTGCTCCCAACTCAGCCTGAAGGGTGGTCGAAGGGCTGTTTAAACGTAGGCTAGAAGGAGAGGATGTGCTCAGGGCCATCCTATGGCCCAGGTGTGCTCAGGGCCACCATTCTACGAGGTGTTCTAGGCAGAGGGAATGGCAAATGCAAAGGCTCGGAAGTGAGAAAGTGTGGCCCGTTATCTAGCAGAGTCCTCTGCTCCCTGCTTGGGGATCCCCTGGTGCCCTGTCGGAGCTGTCAGTGGTAAGTCCCCTCGTCCACGAGTGGGTTAGTGTGCTGTAGTGGGAACAGTGGGGCAGAACCTAGGCTTGTTCCCTCACAGCCTGGTGGTTTAATGACTGGCCTTGACTTCAGCCAGAAGCTGGTTTGAATCCCAGCTCCCCCACTAATCAGGTGTGCGAGCTTGGGCAAGTGACTCAACTTCCTCATCTATCCGATGGGGACTGGGCTGCACAAGATCAATCACCTCATTTTAAAGAGCTATAAATAATATAAAATTCACTTTTTTTTTTTTTAGATTATATCAAGAGTCCACGAAACAGACTGCAAAACAACCTGCTGCCATGTCAGGTGACACTTTGGCCTGAGTTATGGAAAATGCAACTGACAAAAGAATTTGTCAGCACGGCCAAAGATATACTATTACCAACCTGATTATTTAAAATGTTAATATTGAACTAGTTAGCATTAGCTTATCATTTTTGCTTTTAATTCCTCGGTTCAAAATCTGTAAGGAACCAAAGTGGGATGCTTGATTTTTGGGTCCCTTTAATACCCACCTGGCAGGCGCTGGGTCAGCGGTACCTGTGACTATGTTAAGACTCAGAGGTTATTACTCAGGGAGACCCTTTTCTGTTTTAGCAGATGACTCAGGAGGAAAGGCTCCGTAGCCACAAACCATCCCTATGCACACACCCTGTGCTCCCGAGAGGGGCACCATTATATTCTTCCTTTATTGGCTGTCCTTGTATAATACAAATCTGAAGTTTAGATACAAAAAAAATCTGGAAATAAAAGATAGAAAAGTACCCACCAGGCACCCCTTCCCCTTCTTCCCGGACCCCTCCCCAGAGGGCACCAACGTGAGGTAACTGAGCATCTTCTTCCCCTCCCCCGCCTCCTGGGCCCCCGACTCTGCCCCTGCCCCCGAGACCTGGGCCCCAGAGTGGGGGAGGCGATGGGGTGAGCACAGCATTGGCAGTGAACGCAGCGGGTGGGCAAAGGGAAGCCCTTAGCTTGTGCTGTGTATGGGGGGAGGAGACGATCAGACTTGGGGTGGGTGCTCCTGTGGGGGCCAGGAGAGCCCCTAAGTAGGCATCCCTCCTCCATCCTGCCTAACACCGGAAGGTGGAAGATCAACAACAGAAACTGGGAAACGTGGCGTGAACCGAGGGCATTCAGAGGGACTGTGGCCCTCCTCTGGGTCTGGGGTAGGAAGAGGGCATTGCCAGCCAAAGTCCGGCAGTGAAATGGCTCCCTTAGCCAGGCTGGGTACGTCCCTGAATTCCATCCTGTCACAACCAGGGCGTCACAATGTTGGTTCTGTAGTGTTGGGGGTAGCTGAGAGAAGGGGTGTTGAGGGGGTGCTGAGAGGCACAGCCCCAGGGAGCAGGAGTAGGGGAGAGGTTGTGCCTCCACTCCCAGGCGTGGGGCACCTGGAGATGATGGGGTGGGCAGGGCAGCTCGGGCTACAGTTCAATCTCGAAGGTCTTCTGCAGGTCGCCAGAAAAGGGATTGGAAGGCTTCTCTACAGCAGGTTTGCCTTCTAATGCTGCCCACTGGGCCTCAAAGGGGTCCAACTCAGGGGCCGGGGCAGGCGCTGGCTCTGGGGGCCAGGGGGGCCCGTTGGGGCGTGGGTGGGCCTGGCCCCCAGGGGCACTGGGTGCAGCAGGGGGCAGGAAGGCCCCAGCTTTCCCAAGCAGGGTGGCGGGCTGGGGCTGGAGCTGGGCGGCTGAGCAGAAGGCGTTGGCCACCATCTGTGAGGGTGTGATGCCCACCACGGGCACCCGGGGCATGGGAGGGTAGCCCAAGCCTGGGTAGGCGGGCACGAAAGGGGGCTGCATGTGTGGGGGTGGCAGGAACACGGCCACCTGGGCAGGTGCTGTGTCAAAGGGCCCCACAGGGGCAGGGAAAGGCTGTAGGGCTGGGGGCATGGTGGGCACCGGGGGCACTGAGGCTGCTTGTTGCTGCTGCTGCTGCTGCTGCTGGGCCTTGGCCACCTGGGACACCTCCTCCAGCCATCGCTCAGCCTCCGAAGGTGTCCGCTTGTGCCCGGGCTGGAAGGCAGTTGCAGGGGGCACGGAGGGCTCACCCCAGGCAGAAGTCCCTGGAGAGAGGAGAGGGGCAGGTGAGGGGCCAGGGCTTCAGCGGAAGCAGCCCGGGCTGGGATCAGGAAGGCGTGGGGATTGGAGCACAGACTTGGGGGCCAGACCGCCTGCCTCTGCATCCCAGCTCTGCTCTCACTGGCTGTGTTGATTTCGGGCAAGTGACTTAACCATTCTGGACCACGTAATGTGAGACTCTAAGGCCCTACGATGGAAAAGGCTAAGAGGGACTGACATCTACCCAGTCCCACCACTCTCCTGACTGGTCAGTGCCAAACCTCGTAGCAAATATTTTGAATATTACCCTTGATTCTAATACTTTCAGAATGTGTTGTTTTAGGAAGCCAAGATTCTAAGATTGCATCGATCCTTCTCAGAGTGTATGATTCTAACAGCATGAGAAAGTTCAACAGTTTTGTTTTCTAAGATTCTAGAGTTCTACATTTACATTGACACTGATGTGCTCCTGTGGTTCTCGGCTAAGCCCACGGCTCTAAGAAGATCCATGGTTCTAAAGTGATTAAATGTTTCTAAAATGATTTCTTGGCTCTAAGGTGATCGCATGCTTCTAGGATAAACCGATGCCTGCGAGATGGCCTCTAAGATGTTCCATGGTTCTAGGATGATCTCATGGTTCTAAGATAATCGAAGGTTCTAAGGGAATCCCATGGGCCAGGCACGGTGGCTCACGCCTGTCATCCTAGCATTCTGGGAGGCTGAGGCAGGAGGATCGCTTGAGCCCAGGAGTTTGAGGTTGCTGTGAGCTAGGCTGATGCCACAGCACTCTAGCCCAGGTGACAGAATGAGACTCTGTCTCAAAAAAAAAAAGGTAATCCCATGGCTCTAAAATGATCGATGGTTCCAAGTTGATCCCATGATTCTAACTAAGCTTGTGGAATCCCAAGATTAGGCCTGACCGGAGAAGGGGAATGCGGGAGGGGCACTGCAGGTGTCTGCCCCGTGGAAGGGCGGGGTTCACCTGTTGTGGCAGATGGTGGCCCTGCTGCTGGTGCTCCAGCACTGGCAAAAGAAGAGCTGATCTGTGTGCACAGAGCATTGATGCCATCGCTGTCACTGGTACCAGGAGGCTCCATCTCAGGCACTGGGAAATCAGGGAAGGATGGAGGTCAGAAACAGGCCAGGGCCCTGTCCCTTTCCCCTGCACCCTCAGATGGCCCTCTCTTGTGACTGGGGTCTTTTCCATCCCATAGTGCAGGCCAGCAGGTCCACCCTATAGTAACTAAGTGGTCGTGGCCACAAAAATAACTGTGCCTGTGTTCGTGTGACATCTGAGTGGTGCAATAGCCAAGTTGGTGTGTGACATTTGATGGCTGAAATCCAGGTGTGTGGCATCCTGATGCGTGATTCCCAAGTGCGAGTGAATCTCCCGTGTGATGTGCGGATGTGTCTGCAAGTATGTGTGACCCTGCATGTGTGGCTTCCAAGCTGGTGTGAATCTGAGTGTGTGACTTCTGAGTGTGCGTGACACAAGCGTGAGGGTGTGACATCCGTGTGAGTCTGGGAAATTTCTGTGTAAAGAGCAAATCAGATCCAAGCGAGTGTGCAGCTGGCTGCGGGAGTATGAGGTTTCCAAATAAAGCCTGGGGAGCCTGCCACCTCTCAGGGAGTGCCTGTGACAGCCC